>CM036764.1:25932232-26128849 GCA_020796225.1 Arion vulgaris
TGTATTTTTTCTATTAGCATGTTAGTTCTACGAACAATGTCAAGATTTAAACACTGCTTTGCTCAGGGAATTATTATTCTAATTGTATATGTTCTTTTCTTCTTTATTTCGAACATTTTAATTTTAAAACCACTGTCAAAGTGCTTATCCGAACTATCTTAACTCGCATAGAATTATACTTTTCTGACTTTTACTTGATGGTTATATATGGATCGAGAGAAAGTAAGACAAGGAAAGAACAAATAAACCGACCAGAAATAGTATCAACTCACACGTACATTGCTCCATCCGCTTGCAGGCGGTAGGGCATTTTATCTGTGGTTGATATCTCAACACGCGCGTTTGTTTCTGTCTACTACAGCATGTGCACCAGATTACCCTTCTAACAAAACTCGCACACCCTGCCTCGTACTCTCTACACACACGTTTATACAACTCTTTTAGTTTAGGGGATATTGTAAGAAGGGAAGTCAAATTATCCAGGAATATTAAAAAAAAAATAATGATGAAAAGAAGGAGCACACATCTGGTTAAGTATGCTGACATGCACTTTGTGGACGATTTATTCCACTTGTCTATTTGTGTACATTGAGAACGATAACACTGTGTGAACTGTAGTCATACATCCGTATTTATATGTGTAACTTCTAGTTGTATAGTTAAGAAGACTATCCATAGAATCAGACTGAACAAACAGGCTACGATTGTCCCCATCCCCTCTGTGTCATTGTGGTACGGCTAATCAAACCACAGAACATGACCTGCAAGACTGTCCCCTGTATGTTCTCCATAGAAAGTATGCTGGCCCTGCAACCCAACACTACATTCACAACTACATGGCACCAGGGATGAGCAACAGACAACAGTCGACTTCATCATTATAACGCGTCTAACAGTATAATCATCAAACATAGCGATCGCAAAGAAAAAGAAGAGGCACACAATACATGTAGCAATTTGAAGACATTCCCACCCGTTTGACCAACTGGCGACTTATGATACTGTAACATCATATTGATCCAAGCAAAGATGAGAAGAGGAAAACCACGGAGAAGGTGGATGCAGGATGTAACTGATGATTTAAGCTGCAGAGGCGGGGCATTTGGCCTATGATAGAGAGCAATTCCGAAGGATTGTTAGGGTGGCAACGTTCTGCTCAGGCCAAGCTATTTGGTGATGACCTTCATATTGTGTTAAAATGAGGGTGTATTGGGAAATAGAAGAGATGCTTTTGGAAGACTATTGTATGTCAGACAAAACACCATATAATATAATGGTTTTCCTGTGCAACATGTCATTGCAATGTAAGAACGAAAAAGAGTTCTACTGTGTTACGCAATTTAAATCCTGTCAAGTGTGAGCAAATAATGGACTAGTAATGAATAAAGACCATCTAATATTACAGAAAAAGACCATCATGGAAGGAGGCATTCCGGCAAAGAGGAGAAGAGGAAAACCACGGAGAGGATGGATTCAGGATGTAACTGATGGTGAGCATCACCGATGCAGATAACATCTGACCTATGAGAGGGAGAAATTCTGAAGGACTGTTAAGGTGGTAACGTTCTGCTCATACAAGCTGTTTGACGATAATTAATGAATAAAGAAGATATCACAAGATCATGGACATGTGATTGCACAGGAGAATACTAAGAATTATACAGACATGTGTGAAAACAAAGAAAAGAGGATATGCTAATGGAAGTCACTGCACAAAGGAATTTGATCGCATAGATCAGACTGCAGTGAAATATCCTAACTTTCTTTGTACATACATGATAAGAATAGTTAAGGAAGTTAATACACTCATATACTGCAGTAGGAGCAAGTTATTGTTGGAAGTTCTTGATAGCCGGCTCAGACTAAATGGTCAATAATAATGACGGTAAAGGTAATCCTATATAAAGTACTGCTGTTACAGTATGAGCTATTAGAGAGATCACATTATTATGCTCCGACAGTTGAAGGTGAAGTGACAGAAGAGTTGTGATCGCTAATTGTCCCGCCACTAAATCAAATAACTAGATGGCATTGTTAGCTGGAAAGTGCTTAATGCAAACCTGATCTATTTCGATTAGGAAGTAACTATCAGATGTTGATAATGATACATTTTTATTTGTATTTTATAACTTATAGAATGAGAATCGGAACACGTAACAGGAAAGAGAGAGAGAGAGAGAGAGAGAGAGAGAGAGAGAGGGAAAGAGAGAGTATGTGTGTGTGTGCTTGCGCGTGTCTACACACATACGTACTTATATTTATTTATTTAAAAATATATTTTAAAGCTGAAGGATTGACTTCATTTCACTGGGTTTTACCACAAATGGCTCGGTCCCTCTCCGTGGAAATAACACCCCACCTGCCTAGAGTATTGCATAAAACACGAACGCCGTGGCTTCGGCAACAGTCCTAAGAGTCTCTAGAAACAATGCATCGTGAACATAACGGCCTTGTCCGGATTCGAACCCACAACCTTCGACTAGCAAGGCAAGATCCACAGAGACCCTCATTCATTTATTAATTGAACATGAGTATAATGAACAGACCGTGCATACTTTCATACACAAGGTTCATGTTATTCACTTGTACAGCGTTACACTTACAAGTCGTTCCTTATGTAAACTCGTATATCATTTCAGAACAGAAAACATATATTCAATCAATCTTCTATTTTTTTTAAAAATCGATCCAGAAGCACTTGAGCTTTCAGCTCTTCGGTTCGGTACCACGAACACCGTAAATCTGGAGAACCTGTGACTTTTCTGCCCGCCCGCGGAATTGAACCGCACACACGGGGGCTTATCACCCGTCGTCCAGCGCGTTACTAACACGCTGGGCAGGCGGGCATCGTTTATTTTAAATACATGTAGTTGGTGAGTTACTAAGATGAAGAATAATTGTGAAGTGAATAAATAAATAGTGTCTGATGTGTCATGTTAGCCACATGTGAGCACACTCACCTCGAAACCGCAACAAGGAAGTACATTGGACAAAGAAAGAGAGAATCGGGAATATTGATATGTTCGTCCTTTTTCTTTTACCAAGCGGTCGACAACCTGCGGCTCCACTCAGGGCTTTCGTACGGTTTCTAACGTAAAGCCCAATTATATTTGTATTACATGTGTCTGCAGTCTGCGATCTAACAGTCTCGTCCCACTTTTAGAAACACTTGTTGAAGAATTAATTATGTAAACTTGTAGTTGCCGCCAAACTGAATGGTCGATAATGAAAATGATGACGGTAATCCTATATCATATACATGGGCGTCCACATACATTTTTCCAGGAAGGGTGAGTGTTGGGTGCTGCGCAAAATGAAAGGAACAACATTTGTTGTGGTAGTTAACTACGCGGAAATGGGGAAGACCAAATTCATCAGAGAAGATTTCGATTGCGGATACCATATATAGAAATATTAACTTATTATAAATGTTTATACCATAGCTAGTGGCAACAGTCACACAAAACTGTTTTATCAAAAAGTCATTTTCTGGGGTAACACTTGGCAGCGCCCTGCGCCAATGTATGGGCACCCATGATCATATAGTGTCTTGGGTCTGTGGTACAATACACTTAATCTGCTATTTGTTTTTATTTCGATGGTATTTACTACTATGTTTCATTAGTCCTGTTGGTTTGTATGCGTGTGTGTGTATGTAGAGTAGCAAGTCTCGGTGATAGTGTGCTGTCTTGTAAGAAAACATCATCATCCTCATAAAGTACATGGATTGATAGTAAGATGGATGTGCCTAACATATCTATGTGCATTTGACCAGTACTAGTATCTTCAAAGGAGAATGACCTTATTAAACCCCTTTATGACAATCCACACCAGACATTGACCCTAGGTAAATTGAGTACTTTGTCCATGGAATGTGCACAAAGGTAGATCCGACACACATCATACAAGTCATGTTTCCAATTGCAGTTTGACAGTGAGTAGTTTAAGAAAATCATCTGATTTGTAACAAGACAAACCGTGTTCTTGGAATCCACACAGAAAGAGAAACAGTAAAGAAGGAATAAATTAACATAAAAGAGTTTTAAATATATGTTGTAAAAACTTGAAGGACATGAACACCTTACCTGAAATAATATTATAAGAGATATAAGAATGTCGTATGCTTGTTACAGCATTGTGCTAGAGAAGAAACTGAAACGCATAGTATTGTTAATATATCTTTATTCTTATTGATGGACACTAACAGAAAGTGACTTGGCTAGTTTGTGTGCTGATGTCATCAAATAGTGAGTCATATAACACATGGAGTCAGGGCTAAATCTATAATATTTAATTTATGTGCGTATGTGTTTTTTGCCATTCGATGGAGTGTCAGTCATTGACGATTGTATTAGTTTTAACAAATATTTTTAAAAACTCAATCTTAGAGCGATGTTTGTCGTAGTGGGGCGGTTAGTACATTGTCACGAGACGGACAGTCTTCGTTTCCGGATGGGAACTTTACCGTGTCTCTTACAACCTCGAAGGCACGTTGAAGATGATTGGGTTGATTGTCTGTTAACAAACAGGAACATTTCATCAGACTTCACTTCAAACGTGTTCTATCTTTCCATACCAATTTATTGCTCAATTTATTCATAATTTAACGACTCTTGGCCTCGTTCCAATTGCTGATGTTGAAATCATATTGCCAAAGTTAGCAAACACATATGTTGTAGTCCGTATACTAATATTATATTGGTATGTTGCATTTAAATATAAACATACAGAGCAGGTTGCAGTGGAGGATGGTGGTAATCACATTATTATGCCAGTACGGGCATATTCTGTAAATAACTTAGCCAAACTACAATATAAAAAAACAAAAACGGTATCACTAACAAAATGTTATGCATGCAGTCCATATGATTATCTAGTCGCTCATACAATGTAAGCTGGGGTCTATATGGCGAAGTGGTTATGACGTTCTGAAGGTTGTTGTTCGAATTTGGACCGACACATGTGACATTTTTTCATGTATTTTCATGATTGCTTTGTTCAGCACACTCGTTATTTCTGCGGACATGAACCGGAACCACATGAGGAAAACCGGTGCAGTTAAGTCAATCCTTCGTGTTTTGATCCTTTTTTCATACATTGTACGCGATCATTTAGACCACATAAACATATGACATTGTTAATACTTCATTACTTAATTATAACGATTTCTTTAATATAACAAAGACAATCAGCCACTCAAGACTAGGTACATATTATTTTCAGAATAGCTTTGACTAGATCAACGTTTCCCAAACTGGGGTCCCCGGGCGGTCCGCGAGATATTCGCAGTGGTTACTCAAGCGCTTGAAGAAATATTATGATCTTTGACATTTCAAACAAAAAAATATATTTTAAAAACATGTATAAAAACAGTGGTTAACTAGTTTCTCTGCGAAATCAAAGGATCCGGAACGGAACGGGGTCAATGTCTAACAGAACAAAATGAATGATCTTTTGAAGTTTCCCGTAGTCTGAGGAATTGAAGCCAGCTTGACTGTTGGTGTGGTGTAATAATAATTCCATTGCTAGAAGATTTTCATATATATAAACTTGTGGGTGTTAGCAGCAGCAAAATATATTTAAACGGGAGTCCGCAGTAAAACAACGTTTGAGAACCACTGGACTAGATGAACAAAGCAGAGATGATATTCAACGATGTTCGATTTTCTTTTGGGAACGGATTGAAAGAGAGATCACCGGTCACATATCACTAGGCTGATGGAAATTAATACTTATCCAAGTGAAACACAGACGAGAAAATTAGCCAAGCGCAGTATCACCATCTGCTTTTGCTCCTGCTTATGTTCATCCGGTTCCAAAAATATCGTTGCTTGTTCCTGATGTTGAAAACAATACATAAGAAGTAAAACAAGAATTGTAGCGGCGAAGACGTGTCAAGTTATCCACGTCACAAACTCCAGACTATGTGCCATTTGTAACTATATAACGTTGAGTAACTGGTCTGGTAGCGTTCCAACATCATGTCATAATCTTGTATCCATGTTTACTACATTTCAAACTAGCACCTAGCGTATGACCAAGTCGACAGAACTTGCACAAAGCGTTGATCAGGACAACATCATGTCATAATATTGTATCCATGTTTGCTACATTTCAAACTAGCACCTAGCGTATGACCAAGTCGACAGAACTTGCACAAAGCGTTGGTCAGGAATGAACTCGAAAAATGCGAAGGGTCATACGGTATTTTAAAGACGTATAATGTGTAGAGAACCGCAGTAGCGTAGTTGTTGGTGAACTCATTTCTTAGGCTATTGGTCCGGGTTCAATTCTACCGTGGGCATGGAAAGTTCGATTGGGTACCAGGAAAAGCACTAGGAAGTAAAGACAGCTGTCATGATGTTAACCACATCACCCATTGTGAGCTGACGGTCAATGAAATAATACGGGCCTAACACCGTATTACACAAATATACCTCGAGGTAGGAAACAGGATTCCTTTACTTAAAAAAAAATGTAATGTGTACACTTTTCTGATGATTAATCATCGCTACATTTCTTGTTCATATCTTTTCTTTCATTTTAGCATTGCCTTTATTTGAAACAGCAGTACATCTAAGTGTTTAATGTTTCCGACACATTATTATTGTTCCTGTTGAAAAGGGAGGGTTGGGGATATGGACTATTACACTGCGCAGATCCTCAGTTGCTGTTACAACTATTATAATGGCGGCACATAATAAATCACAGTAATGCGTACACGTTTCAAATTACCTCTTTCCTGTTCAGGATCCTGTTTTGTTCTGTACTGGTTACACTGTCTAAGATAATTGTGTACGCTACTGTAAACAATATCTTTACTTTGTGTGTGAATATAACTTATCTAAATAGCCTGTAATTTCCTGTCTTCTGATAAATTTATTCTCAGAAACCCAGTAGGACAGTAATTGTATTATGAACAAGAAAACATGAGCGGAATAGAAATATCTCAATTTTAGAGACATCCGTATCGTTCCAACCACCATTTCTGGTTATACGGAAATGTTGACCAAAAATGGTAGCCATATTCATCCATGCTCCTCAGACCATTATGTACATCTCTTTTTCCCTGTCAGTGTTATCATTTGCCACTTTGGCATTCGGTTCCCTCATACAAACCAACATGTCTTGCTAGCTTTGTCAGCAACTGCCTGTAGATGTGAATAGAAACGGTCTTTCTACTCTTCCTTTGCACCGTTCTTCGGACATATCACAAGATGATGTATACCTTCTGGAATCTGAATTCAAACCTGGCTATGATAATGCTGTCATCCACTAGTTTCCGTTCCATCCGATTTATGTGTTGTTTCCTTGGAAAACAGGATTACACCTGCTTCATGAATACCATCTTCATTTCTTCACCCGAGTAGAACATCGTTTCTTCTGTCTGGAGCCTTGTTTTCCCAAAAGTATTCCGTGCTTTTGCTCTAATACCAAGACTGATGCATTTCGGTTGATATTTGCAAACATAACCTTGTGTCTAGTCATGTGAACAATCTTGTTTAAATTACTGCCACTTATAACTAACATGCTACCATTGTCTGCAGCTGTAATCTCACAGTGATTGTGTTGGATAGGATACGTACGAGATTTATTTGCCTATACCAATCCTGTTCTGTTTACCCACTGACAAGGCTATTACATAATACAAAGTAGTTTGCCGCTTGGGATGGTTATTCATACCTTGGTCACAATTGAAAACTCTAGGAGTACCCAGGGTATTGCGAAAGCGATCAGTGTCAACCGATTATGCACTTTTCTTGAAAGCAGTCCATTGTGTGTGATAGAGGGAGGCGGGGGAGACATAGAAATGACACTGAGAATGACTTTTCATGAACGCTTTATTGTGCGTTCCATGATGTCTCATTTGACAAATAACTGGGTAGACTATAACTTTACTTGTTATTTCACTGTCATCAGGTAGGTGTCGTCCCAGTCACAGCTACCTTTAGACATTATTTTACGATGGATTTGTCCTTCTTCTGGTATCAGTGATTGACCTAAGGTATGTTTCTAATTAACAGAAGTCGTTGGAGTCATTGTATTAGATAATCAGATTAAAAGTGGCTGAAGCAATCAGCTATACATGATCTGGGCTAGAGGGCTGCTGTTAAACTGAGCAAACTGTGGATACATCAAAACAGATAATTGACTATTTTACACAAGTTAGGATAGGACAAATGGCGCCAATTTTACACAAGTTATGGTAGGGAAAATGATAGGACAAATGATAGGGCAAATGGCGCCAATTTTAAGATGCAAACACGTCACCATGAACACAAAAGAGCAATGTTCAACACAATATTTCTCCCCACATTATGTTACCAGTGCCAAACCTGGACGCTGACAACAAACGATAGAAGAAAACTAGTCACAACAGAGATGAAGTGTCTACGCAGAATGCTGGGTGTAACAAGAAGAGACCGGTTGAGAAATGAAGACATCAGGAAAAAAGTATGTACATCATCAGTACTAGACTTCATCAAGAAACAACAAATTAAATGGTTCGACCACTTAAGCAGATTACCATCAGACAGTGCACCCCAAAGTGCAATGCTGCTCCGATACAATGGGTACAAAGCAAAATGCCGGCCACGCAAAAGATGGACCTCAGAGATAACAGAGGCGACGAAAGAGACTACGAAGCGCATACTAGGGCCCGTTTTAGAAATCTCTTCCTGACCTGACGCTGTGAGGCATACAGGATTCGAGAAAGAAGAAGAAGAAGAAGACACAAGTTAGGAAAATAATGTGTGCAGTAATTTTAATATTATTGATGATTTCTTTTGAGTGTTATAAAGAGGAACCGCATGGGTGAAAAATTGGATGGTTGAATTTCCTCCAACCATCCCACCCCCTCCCATCCTTTCCTTTTATTTTCTTCTTCTTTTGTCGTCACACTGCTACCGGCTTGTTGCCCAGTGTTGTGGTTTTTGTGTTTTTTTCCTGTGATGTTCTGATGGTCTGGGTGATTGCTATTTTTGCGCGTTGACAGGATTCTGCTATGCCATCTAATCATCCTTTTCGTGGTCTTCCTATCGCCTTCTTTCCTGATGTTCTGTTGAAGAAGACTCAGTATAGAGTGGAGTTTGGATGCATTCTTATTAAGTGGTCAACCATTCCTTTTATGTTATAGTCAAATACTGTTTATATATTTTTACGGCATTATCCAATATGACATTACATGTTTATATATCGATAGTATATAAGGGGTAGCTATGGCTATGAAAGAAGATGGTGTACGTTAGATGACAGTGCAGTAGCTTCTCGGTACTTTTCACATTTGAAATGTAGCTACATATAATAACTAAAGGGTGTAAAGCCAAATGATTGACTTTATTTCACCGGGTTTTACCCCATATGGCTCGGCCGCAGAAATGGCATGTCACTTGCCGAGAGTATTGCACAAAGCACGAACTGCGTAGCTTCGACAACAATGTTAGGGTTTTCTGGAAAAAATGCGCCCGTGAACAGAACGACGCGGTCCGACATTCGGAACGCAAGGCAAAGGCTCATAAAATAGCTCATAACACTTAGCCACAGCGACCCCCACAGCGCTTTAAAAAAATATGTATTTGCATTGGAATGTTACCAACATTGTTCACGTCATCTCAACTCATGCATTTCACGACAATTGCTTCTGTGATGTTTAATGCTCACTTCGGAACAATTTATTATAAAAACCAGCTTGTAGCTTAAACTCACTGTAGAGGTCGTTGAACCAAAAAAACAACTCATTTGTCTCTGTCTAACTAAATCGTTCAGCATAGCGGGCGTTGGGAAATGTCAATTGTGTAAGTATGTTATGGAAAGGGCGGATTGTAGCGTATCTTAACTAGCGCTGTGATAGACAGTTGGCTATGATCTGACGAAAGAATGCATGGCAGCTAGCTACGAGATGGCGTAACAAATGTTGACGGTGTAATTGGAATACTGATTAGAACAGTCATCACTGGATACATAGCACACCCAGTTGTGCTTCGTATCTTTCAGCGTACTCAAATCAGCGTGCTCAAAGTAACTTTATCAAACAGCTTTCTCAGGAGCTCAAGCGACAAGTTTGAATTTAGTATACATTGTTTAATACGCGGCGTTATTGAACTTCGGTCAGAACTATATGATCTCAGTCTCCCTCAGCAGATGAAGGGTATTCAACTAATTGTTCTTTGTTCGCCCTACCCACGATCCTAAACTCGATTATTACCAAACTGTTTCAATGTATTGTCTTCCAGTCCCGACTCAAGTCTTAAAGCACTGACTCATCACTCATAGGAGACCAGTCCTAAAGCACAGACTCACCAGTTATTTGTGACCGTTCAGTGTATGGGACATACTTCAAATTTATCTTTGGACACATCGGTTGCGTCTCTCGAAGAAAGTGGAAAAAGTGAGGGATAGAGGGGGTCGGGAAATATCTGGTGAAGAGCTGTAGATGAGGTCAGTGATTGAAGATCTTTAGCTGTGCAGAAGCTGAAGACAGCCTAAAATGAAGTTGGATGGAGATAGATAGTTGCACCCCTATATTCCACTGGGAACAAGAATGTCGAGTAGTAGTATGAATAAGCTATTCATTGATTATGATACATACGATAACAGGTAGATTACAGTTTCACATAAACGAAAATACAATTATAAAATAACATTGAGAAAAAAACCCCGACATTTCAACCTATATACCTTAATCAAAGTCTAAACAGACATACCAAAAACAAGATGAGTGATAAGCACACGCTGAAGGTATGTTATATAGTTTGATAAAGCTCCTACACTTATGGGGTTGTAGTGTTTGTTATCTATCATAAATAAAGGAGAACGTATACAGATCAACAAGAAATGATATAATACTTCATTAGACGAAGTAGTGTTGTGTTCATTACAAACGGGGCTCCTTTTTGAGATAGCACGATATGTACGTAAAAGAAACTGTGAATTCTATATTATTAAAATATTACATCTCTCTCTCTCTCTCTCTCTCTGCTTTTTTAACCCTTATTGTGGCATATGCCCTCAACCAACTCATGCCAAGTTTCCTGTCTCTAGCTATCTCCTGCAGCTCTCTCCCATGCTCTTTATATTGTTGATCTCTGCCTCCAAATCTCGTCACCATATATATATAAATATATATACACACATAATTGGGCAACAGTGTAGACAAAGAGGGTGGAACAGATGTAGATGTCAAAATAAGAATACAGAAGGCAAGAGGAGCTTTCATTGCACTGGGAAAAAAGTTTATAGGAAGTTGAAAATGTTCACGCTGCCTTAAGCTAGGCTAGGCGTGTCAAAGATTTAAAGAATAGTATATCTAGTTAACAATAAATAAGGACTCAAATTGTGCAAAACGACTTGTCACAATGTGATTTTTTTCAAGTCAAGAAATGGCAACATTGAAACGTGGCTTCTTTATTGTTTTCCCTACTCATCTGTGAATAATAATTGTGTACACTATACTTACTGTTAGCATAACTTGTTGCTATCAAATTAATAAGTGATTTATTTATATTGGGGTAAATTTGTGTCGAAAACTCTAGAAGCATTTAACAAATGAATGTATAAAATATGTCACTCATTATTTGAAACTACTATATGTATTGTTATTCATTAATTTGGATTGGATTCTACAAACTCATAATGTCATAGTTGACACACACGAAGATGACAAGTGATTCCTATTGATGCCTTTCTGTCATTGATATACCATCTTATGACACGCACTTTTTCAATTTTACCGTTCTTCTTCAGGTTTCCTTTGGTTTTTGTCTCTTCACTTCCCCTCCTTTTGTCTGCTGTTCATTGATACGTGTTTTTGCCATTGTTGCCAGGGTAATTCACACACATATCTAAACCATCTCTATTTTCTACTGACCGTGATTGCCAGTACTGCGTATTTAGTTTTCTTCCTTGTAATGAGAACGCACATAAATAACTTCTTTTGCATAAATGGATATTAAAAAAAAAAAAAAAAAAGTCTAAATAATGGGTAACCAAATACATGTACATTTTTTGCCACATCAATTTTTCTCGCTGCAAAATTATGGTTGTTAGTGTGTTGCTCAGTGAAGAGTATCACGAATCTCGCAATCCACACTTACACACATGGGAAGATACCAATTTGTAAGTTTTAGAACGTTCTGGTAAAAGAATTATCCACACTATAAATACAATAAAAGTAAAGGAACCATTTTTATACCTCGATGTGTAATACGGTGCTAGGCCCGTATTTTGTATTGACCGTCGACACGCGATGAGTGATGTGGTCAACATCACGCAAGCAACATTTACTTCCCAGTGTTTTTTGTGGTACCCAATTGAGACTGGGTCGACCTGGGAGCCGTTACGGAAAACATATTCCATACCCACGGTGGAATTGAACCTGTACCACTAGCCTAAGAAGCGAGCTCACTAACAACTACGCTACTAATAGACCGAATTTTATTCCAATACATTGGTTATGTGGTGACATAATAGGAGTAGTTATAAATTATTTGCGTAACATAATGAAAATAAAGGGAAAACAGTATACGTTAACGTAAAAACAACAAACCACTACTGTGCATAAAGAGTTATTTAGACTCGACGCAAAACTTGCGTCTATTCCATGAACGACTTGGATGACTATCGCTACAATTATCAAAATGCGTGTTTGCAGTGAGGCCATCTTCAATGATATCTTCTTCTATGATCTATACCCCTGTTTCCCAACGTGGGGCCCACGCCCACAGGGGCATTTTCATCGTTAAGGGGGGCAATGGACTCGTTCAGAGTTTAATGTTCATGATGTTAAAAGACCGATATATCGGCTTTTGGATCTCCGTTGACAAAAATTAATGTTGCTTCACAATCCCGTTGCTTAAGTTTAAAAATAATATAAAAAAGGATGAGGGGCATACGAATTTTCGAAAAGCTTTGTTGAGGCATGGCACAAAAAAGGTTGGGTAACACTGATCTATACAGTAACATTAAATAGTATGTCCCCCTCCCTCCCATCCCCACACATTCCTTCCTCATCCGCCTTCCTTCCTCTTCATTATGCTTCCTACAACTATTGTCAACGTCATTAGTCCATGACAACCACTAGTCCTAGTAATATTAATTTTCTGTAACTGTTGTAGTTGTAAGTTTTTTTCTGCTATTACTACTACTATTACTACTACTACTAATACTACTACTACTAATACTACTACTACACCATACTACTAATATACTACTATGCTACTACTGCAACTATTAATGCTCTCCGCGGCAAAGTTCAGTTAATAAACTACATGTCCTAAAAACCCGGCATTGTTCGCTATCAGTTAGTGATTTCCTTGTAGTTGAATTACATCATTACACACGAGGCACTAAAATGTCGGAAATAAAGATGTGGTTGAATTGTAGTCTGCAAGTGGTAAACAAGCAAACAAACCAGCGCTGGTCAATAAGCAATTTGTGGTGTTGCGTATTTGTCGTATAAGTTTAGCATGTGTGCGAGTACTGCTATCAACAAATGCTATCACCCCTGACCTTTCTACCGTGAAAAATGGGTCTACCGAGGTCATTGACGGATATTTAAAATGCTCTGAAACAGCAATAGTTTCGGGTCAGTATTTTAAGTAGCAGTAGAAGCCGCGTATATATATGTGTGTCTTTTTCTTAACGTTACGTATATAAACTATATATGAAGCATATAGGAAGCATGTGGGTGTCTGTAGCTTACGTAGTATTGAGCTGGATCACAACTCAAGCGTACCTGGGTCAAACACCACGGCAGGCAGTTTCCGTGAGATTTTTACGAAAGGTAAAAATAGACCTCACCGTTCAGAAAGCAATGGCAAACTTCTGAACGTATAATTGGTGTCTAGAAAATCAACGGCTCGTTTACTGTGGTTGGTGGCTCGTCTTGTAAATGATATGACACGATTTAGATTTATATAGGAAGCATATATAATACATATATAGGGAGAAGATTATGTATATATTGCATCTTATGGGCCGGTTTACATATACATATTCAAAATAGAATGTCAGTCATTCTAATCAGTGCAACGTCCTGTAAGTAGATTATCCCCGCCCGCCTGCCCAGCGTGTTCGTAGCGCGTTGGACAACGGGTGACACGTCCTCTGTGAGTGCGGGTTCAACTCCGCGGACTGGCAGAAAAGCCACAAGTTCCCCAGATTTACGGTATTCGTGGCACCGAACCGACGGGTTACGATGTCCATGACCCCGAGCCGAAGAGCTTTCAGCTCAAGGGCTTCTGGATTGAAAAAAAGTAGACTACCTCTGTGTCCACGCGCCATCCAACTCTCATATGTGACCCAAATATATGTACCAAGCACATGGACTGAATCTTTACAGAACACCTCGAGTGACGGTCATAAAAATACAGTCGATGTTTTTCAGGACGTGTCTAGCCAGTCATGTAAAGACTTGCATTGGCGGACATCACTAGCTGGTTCAACATGTAGATCGGAGTGGAGTGGACCGCATAGAGCACGGCAAGAAACTTGAAAGATACTGATCATACACTACATCCTGTACTATCTCCAGTCGTCCCGAATTCATCTTACCACTTGTCTCCGATGGATCTAAACGAGTGAGTTAGATTTACGAACAGCAGAACTTTCCCTCACTGAAATGCAAGTACAATGCTAGCTAGTTTCATACACACAAATCACTTATACACGAGCTGTCCTCGCAGATTGCTCAAAATAAAATGACAGGATAAAATACCAGTCATCATGAAAGCCAAGATTCCAGATACCCACCACTCTTGTATAATTCCCATGTGGTATGGGTCGGTATAGTTACGCAAATGCCTGATAAACGCACTGCAAAGCATCTGATCTATGGCGAGCTAGATTTATACAATTTATTGACTGGTTTATAGATATAACCATCATCATTACACTTTAGTGAATAACCATGTGTGCTCCGATCTCTTTCTTACACAGGGAGATATCAGCGACTGTACACAAGCTCTGTAGCACCGGCGAGAGTCCCCGATGTATTTTTAACATGATAACAAATTTGCTGGAATTTTGTTACAAACGATCAGTCAGCGGATAGAAGTAACGCGTTGAAGACGCCCTCAAAGTGCTTCTAAAAAGCGTTGATATAGAAACCTTGTGCTGGAGTCGCACGCTCACGATACTCAATTGTGAGGTTGCAACACCTCCAGAGGAACCCACATAGCTAAGAGTATTGGTACTGCTGAGGCACGAAGAGATGGAACTGCCCGAAAAGACAACAATAAACACGTCCAACCCTGAACACGTATGTCGCACATGTGTTAGACGCGGGGACTGTGCTGCAGAATTGGACTCTATATCTATATTACACACCAGTGGTGCAATAACACACGTCTGAAACTGATGTCGTCATAATTGTATGCAATAAACGTATATTATTATTGGCTGTAACTTTTCATTCAGTATTTTTCTGTCTTGGCTCGTGTTCATCGAACAGCCTCCCATACAGATATTCCCACTAACTGTGCTGTAAGATAGTTAATAGTCTCTGGCTGACTACAAAACCTACTAACATTTGAAGATTGTAATCATCATTGATTTATACTTTGAAATCGGCATAGTTGAAATTGATCTGGTAGGTGCTAATAACTTAATCATCTCAATTATATACCAAATGATGTCTAATATCTATGTTTTCGTTTGTTCATCTGTTGACAGCTATATTCAATTCGTATGCAGAAAGAACATATAATCATACTTGGTCGAGAAGTACTTATTTTGTTGTACGGTATCATACGTACGTCAGACTTTCACCGTTTCACATTGAGGAGAATAGTAGTAATGAAGGCGTATGACTGCGGCAGACAACGGAAATACCACGCAGAACAAGCAGGCATTTAGAATCACTGTCATAGAAGTCAAGTCCGAGAGGGAAAAGATAAATAATAATGAGTAATTGATAATTTCATAGCCTACTGTGTGCGAAGTAAAGTTAGACTGCATAAAGCTATGAAAATACAAATATAATTAAGACACATATGACAAATAATGCAGATATCACACTAGAATCGAACATGGTAAAAATGACAGCAGTTCACATATTTGGGTAGCAATTTTAATTGTACTGGAAATGTTAAAAAAAAAGAAATTATGCTACGAATTGTCAAAGCAACATCAACTTTAAAAAATCTAAATAAAAAATAAACTGCGAGTTATAATATATTTTTAAAACTAAATTACAAATTTTCAATTCCAATGTTGTAACAGTCCTAACATATGCTATATAGAGTTGAAAATTGACTATAGTTATAGAAAGTAAGTTGAATGCATTTGAAAATAGATGTCGACTAAAAATAATGATCATACAATGGAACGAATTCAGGAGAAGTCAGAGAAATGTCTGGTCAATCACTAGTGATAACTGTTATAAGAAAGAGAAGATGGATATATGTTGGCCTAGTCTGAGAATAAGTGACTAAAGAAACACAACGCATGCATTGAAGTGGGAGACACATGGTCCAGGAAAGAAAGAACGCTCTACAGAAACCATGAACCCAACATCACTGAGAGAGGCCAGACATATTGGACTCAATTCCACTGAAAAATTAAACCAATTTACCAGGATAGAGTATCATGGAGAAATTGTTGACTGACCTTATGTATCGTTAACGCTACGAGAGGAATATTATAATAATAATATGTGCACAGTATTTTCACAATGAAAAAAAATGCTTACACACAGGATACATTTCTTCTTCTTCTTTGCGTTCGTTCTTTACGACCAATTTTAACTGATTCGCTACCGGGTTTTTTTCGCCTCTGGACGAAATTATATTTTTAGTTTAAAAAATATTGCACACATACTTTAGCTAAACTAAATTATTGTTTCTAAATATGATTTAAAGTTGAACTTATTATATATCAAATTAAAGATAAATGAATGTGTTTCATAAAATATTTATTGTGTCCAAAAATATAATGTTGTGTTGACTATGCTTGAAAAATATTAGCATGTATTAAAAAAACTAATTGAAATTATGAGAACGAAAATCCAACTTTTCAAGAGTTTTGAAAAACATGTAGAATAAATCAGTCAAACTGCTCTCTTTATATATGTAATCCATTTAGGAATACACAATCGTTAAGAAAGTAGTGAAGGAGTGTATGGTTTATTAACTGTTCACAAACTAGCATCATGAACATTCATAAAAATCGCTAGTTTTTGTTACGTTCACAGGGTATCCTAAAATGATTGATAATTTCCGTTTCAATTCGAATTCTAGCATAAGCCACACTGATATGTATTCATTATCGCTTACACATCACTTCTAAGTAGTTTCCAGTTAATATAAATCTTCAATCGCAACAAAAAATAATAAAAACTCAACAAAATAGTAATCGTCTTTTGAGCGACGCGTGGTCCAGGCATAGAAGAAATAGTTACACTTGAGTGTTCCACGGTACGGAATCAGTTAATCACTCTTTGTGATATGTTTGATCTTTGCCAAGAACGTATATACGGTGCACATTGGTTTGGTAGGCCCCTAAACGCATAGACTTCTACACGTTTAGGACATATGCATCAGATTTCAGCCAAGGATACATTTCATAGCTTGCTATATGCAAAGTGAATTCACAGTGGACAAAAAAAAAGCTTCCACACAGTCAAATCCTAAAAATTACGAAATCTAGTTGTCTACTTTAATGACTGCTATTCTGAATCACTATTATATATTTACTGTCGATATGTAAGCTCTGTCCCAGGTTTGGAAAGTTTCTCATGATTTACCTTGTCGAACATCTTGGTGTAGTCTATAAAATACAAATATAAATTTGATTTTACTTTTCAGTGATCTTACTATTAGTGTTATATATATATATATATATATATATATATATATATATATATATATATAGAACACTAATATATATATATATATATATATAACTTTGCCAGTTCCCGTGCCAGTTCAAGAAACTCGCTCTGTTATTCACCAAAATGTGCTCTTATGCTGCTTCTCGTTTTTCCTCATCATTATTCTTAGCAGTATATTTGCCAAATCGCTCATAACACTAATAGTGATAATCACATGAACATAATCCAACCACAGTACACTTGATAGTGCTAGCTATGCACACACACTATCATCAAACTGTTGATCCGCACTTCTTCGGATACTAATCGCTAGATGTCGAGAAAACTAATTTTCCTCCGAGGACCGATAGATGTAGCTTAAAAATAGCATCACCTTACAATCTCTGTGTGTAAGTGGTTACGCCCGTTGCCTTGTGAGTCGAAGGTCGTGGGTTCGAATCCGGATCGCGCTGTTCTGTTCACGAGTGCAGTTTTTTTCCTAGAGGCCCATAGGATTGTTGCTGGAGCTACGGAGTTCGTGCTTTGTGCAATACTCTCGGCAAGTGGCGTGCCATTTCTGCTGCGGAGAGGGACCGAGCCATATGGGGTAAACCCGGTGCAATGAAAACAATACTACGGCTTTAAAACCTATTTAAAACCTATTTAATCACCTTACAAACCCATACATTTACCACTACATGACGCTGGGCCGAAATACATACGCTGCTCGAATATAAAGGAGACTATTCATATATATATATATATATATATATATATATATATATATATATATCGGTATATATTAACAACAAGACAGCGAGTTACATAAAATTGCGTTAGGGACATGAGGGGTTACAATTAAGGAGGAAAACTGATATGCCAAAGATATATAGATATTTATCTGCAATCAATCCTTGACATTGCGTATCAAGATATTTGAAGTACATATCCCAACTTCGCTTGCGCAATCCGTGTTCAGTTGTTAAACGCTCGTAAAATTATAACTGCAAGTAGTTTGAAGTATTTTTGTAGCTTATCTAGTAACACTAAAAATAGCATACCTCAGGGCACAGGTACGGCTCAGTCAATAGAAGGGAAATTAAATTAAATAAATCATTATCTACTGTTTAAATCAGATATAAATGATAGAACTTGGCAATTGGTGGAACTCAATTTGTAACTGTAAGTATGTGTAATGTTGTGACTATTTACTATATGATTTCAGCTAATGTAGTTGTGTACACACATTCACACTCGTATATGCACCCATCCACATTTATAGGAGTAACACAAATTGCATACGGTTGTCGCCTATGTGTTGCTAGGGCCCTCAAGAGGAGCAAAGTAGTAACACTGCAACATACAAGATATGTCGTAAGAGACGACTGAGGTAGGGGCATAGGAAGCTACACTAGTTAAATAAAAAGCATCGCAGAAATCGGATGTGCTGGCCTACTTGTAGGCGCATAACTGGCACAACGTACAATCATTCTTAGGCTCAGATCACATACAAATCACAGAGTTGTTAAGGAAGCGGTCGATATGGAGCGTAAGAAGAAGAAGCATACGTTTATTTGTAACGAAATGTCTAGTTATAATTAACCGAGTATACATCTAATACATATATTAAATGGATGCGCACTAGTGATTTCTAAATGAATGTGTAATATATTTAGAAAACAAAAACTCAACTTCTTCAAGTTGTGTTATACTGTCCGTGATAATATGCTCTTAATGATACTTCCCAACAAAATTATAGTCCTTTCTTAACGAATACCTTACATAGGACCAGCACAATTTTTTCCCACTGCTCTATCCCGATAATAGATTTCTATCACATTGATCTTTAATATGGTCTTCAACCATTTGACGTGTATTTTAAAGTAAAAAGAACATACAATATGGGTCTAAATTAATTCCGTTGAGTAGTTAGTTCTCTTTCTATTCTAGCATTTTCAGCACTTCTTTACAACATACTGCACAAGAATGTGTTGAAGAGGTTTCAAATTGACGTTGATTTTGTTGCATGTGAATTTCCTATAACATATATAGTAGCTTAGTGGGACTATTGAAAATAAAGATAACCATACAATTTACATAAGACTGACTGTATGAGCTCAAACTGTCTAAAAATATGTAGCATCTCGCCATGAAGCAAAGCAACTGCTATTGGTTATACATACAGTCAATATAATGACCGAGTCACGTTTATGTGTTGCGTTAATGTTAAGATAGTTCAGGTGATGCCATTGATATTGATAAGATGCATAAAGAAACTCGGTCGAGTGAATAAAGTGACTGTATGAACGAGTTACATATTGATGTACTCCGAATGATAAGCAGTGTTATAAATTAAATTGAGTGAGAGCATTGTCTTAAAGGCAAGAAATATCGGTCTCAGTTCCATGGAGGAGATTGGGCGAGCTGCCAAGGATAGACCGGTGTGGAGAAATTGTTAGTAGGCCCTATGTAATGTGTAACGGTACGAGAGGAATTATTATTATTCTGTCTTTAGTGTATTCTTTTATCTGACTAGTTGAAACAAATCAACTTATTGAGTCGATATTTGTTGCGTCCATTGTTGACGCGCAAACACATGCACACAACTACTTCTCTTTACTATCACCGTCTCAAAGTAATGATCCAGGGAAACATGGACATATTGAAACACTCGCAACATCATATCTAACCTTCGTTTGTGCCCTTGTTTAAAAACAAATAACGAGTTTATTGCGGATGGAAGACGACGCATGGAACTCATACATACACATTGAAGACGACGCATGGAACTCACACACTTTGCAGAAGGCACATACAACTCAGACACTTTGCAGACAACGCATCAAACTCATACATTTTGCAGACAACGCATAAAACTCATATACTTTGCAGACAACGCATAAAACTCATACACTTTGCGGACGGCGCATAAAACTCACACACTTTGCAGACAACGCATAAAACTCACACACTTTGCAGACGACGCATGGAACACAAATACTTTGCAGATATAAATTTATAATATAAAAATATAAATTGTATTTATAGACATCGTAAATTAGTAATACTTGTTACACCAGGTATATGATGACCATCAGCAACATGCATTGTCTAAGCAGCAAGAACGCGGTAGTCTCGTGGTAAATGTAGCTATATATAATCATGACTAGTTGTCCCTAGCACCTCATACATCGTTGTCATTGTTACTTTCGCATCATCTACGGTAAACATATGCTGTTGTGTTATAACTATCATTATTGAGACGTGCCCGACCACAACAAATAATGGTAGCTTTTTCACCACTCCTAACTTCTTTGAACCATATCAACCACTTGTTAAACCACTCTTTGTGATCTATATGTGATCTGAACCTAAGAGCGATTTTTACGTTCTGCCAGTTATGCGCCTACAAGTAGGCAAGCACATCCGATTTCTGCTCGACGGTTTTATTTACTAGGGTAGCTTCTCTAGGCCTCTACCTCAGTCACATCTTACGACATGTCTTGTAGATCGCAGTGTTACTATTATTTGTCAGCCCCAACAACACACGTACTTTTATCGTTATCAACATATCTTTGCCGGTAATATTGTCAATGACCGCCGTCCTAATTATCATGCCCATTGACATTATGGTTAGAATGTCATAAATATTGAATTATTATAATTTTTAAAATCGACGTGCTTCTTCTTTTGTTCACTCGCTATGAATTCAGGCGTAGTTAGGGCACATGGTATACTGTTTCTGACTTATTTTTGCATGATGTCCTGCTTTCCTTTATATTAGTGTCTATCCCCACACAGGCGTGGCTTCTGCGACAAGCAGAGGCAATCGACGTACTGAAATGAATATTCATTGTCTTGCCACTCAATATATAGCCCATCAGTTTACTGAAACAGATAATCTCTCTATAAACAAATATCTACATATGAAAGAAGCTTAAGCTGAGAACTGTTTCACACATTGCGAGATGCAGTAATGTGAAGTCTCTATATTTTACTAGATGGGAACACGTTTTTGTTGTTGCAAGAACCCTATAGGAAGCAACGGAAGCAAAGATTATGATCAACAAATAATGTACAGGTATTAAGAGCTTTCGAAAAAACAAATAGACAATCACAGGATTCGAACCACTTGCCCTCATTTCTTACGACACCCATCGCCTAGCCTAGCAATACGAGCGTCCTTACGAACACAATCAGCGAGCTATATTTTACTAGTTAATGTATCGCTGAAAATCTATGAACACAATCCCTCCACCTCATCAAAAAACCCGATCTTTATTATCTACATATAATTAGTGTTTTCTGACCTCCTATATCGGTCGATTCTTGCTTCCTTCTGATTAGTGTTACATTGAATGCTTGCTTGATATGTTTCTTATGTTGGAGTAGCAATTAAAGATTGCCAACTTGTGCGATAACTTAGTAGATATACTTTTAAGTCACTGTTTTAACTGCATGGGGATTGTGACAAGTGAAAAACAGTGATGTCACAGTCGGGAAGATGTGACTTCATCAGTGGTCAAGCATAATAGTTTGAAACTTGTGTAGCACTTATTCCAATGTAAGCTGCTACCTGGTTCCAAGAAGTGTGTGTGTGTGTGAATATGATAGAGTAGAAGTGTGTGTGGGGGGTTTTTTTTTCTATTTTGTCTATTGTCTTTCCCCAGGTGGATGATGGTATTGGTTGTCCGCTATTGCCGTTAAGCTTAGGGATGGGAGCTTTAATTTGTGTTCCAGGGCTAGATGCGTCGCCCTTGTTGTGTTATATCCGTGTGGTCTTGATATTGTCTATAAATATTTTTTCTTGGTGTTTCCTTGGCTCTAGTACCATATCTCTTTTTATTGTATGCTGTTATTGGTGGTTGGTTGTATTCCATTCTCATTAAATGTCCAAACCACTGCATTTGTTGTCTTTCGATGTATTCGGTGCATGAAAACATTTGTTTCCTAACAAGCTATATAGTCGTTTTTTGTTACGTGTATCATTTTATGCCAATAATTTCGGTAAGTATTGTGTTAAAATGCATTTTGATTGCGGTACACAAACAACCACCAAAGTAGGCTACCCATTTTCATATACTCAAATGTATTGAGGAATTACGGTGTTAGGCCCGTATTCTTATTTGAAAATTGGCACACGATGGGTAATGTTAACACCACGCCGGCAACTTTACTTCCCAGTGTTTCTCTAATACCCGACTGAGGCTAGGTCGACCTGAGAGCCTTTTCTATCGGATGTACATCGCACTCCAATTTGAGATTTTGAAGCAGAGTCCTCCGTCTAGGAAGCGGGAATTCACCCTATTGTTAGCACAGTTCTAAGATATATACAGTATATATATATATATATATATATATATATATATATATATATATATATATATATATATATATATAAATATATATATATATACAAATGGAACAATTTGTATTAATTTCTGTCTATGGGAGTGTCTTTTCATTGAACTACTGCGGACATTCAATTCTTGTGCGCAGTTCTAGTCTGTTTCTTCTCTAACACAGTCTGAATCGATTAACGTGATGATGTCGTCAGCTTTTCACGCTGGACTCCAGGGGGTCAAGGCTGGAACGGGAGAAAATCAGACCGAACAAAACTAGGTCGCCGGTACCGTGTGATGCTGCTAGTGACGTCACTGATGTTTGTTGCTGTTTTGTTTTTCTCGCCGTCTTAAGTCCTTGGGGGGATGAATACGCGTTTGTACTTGGCTTTCATTCGTTCGTGCGTATTTCGACTTATATGATTGTTTACTTTCTAGTCTTGATTGTATGGCTGACTCGTGGATTCTTCATTCTACTTCTCTCCTTATCCTTCTCTCTGTCATTTGCTATTTATTTATGTCTGTATAAGTGGTTTGCGGTACTTTCTTTAGTATATCCACATCTAAAAGGCCAACATTTTGTCTTATAAAAACGTGCTCGCTATCAGTGTTTGAAAATAATATGAAAACCGTGGCATATCTTTACAGAACATCGTCATAAATCACAGTAAACGAGTCGTTGATTTTCTAGTCACCACTTATACGTTCAGTTGTTTGCCATTGCTTTCTCAATGGTGAGGTCTATTTTTAACCGTTCGTAAAAATCACGGGAACAAATTTGCTTCCAAATTGTCCTCTGCGGTGTTTGAGCCAGGTACTCTAGGGTTGTGATTGAGATCACTACCGTTTAAGCTTTAGACGCCCAATACATATATCAGCGATGAATATATGCAGCAACTTTCTATTTAAAATTGTCATTTAGTTACTATTTATTTGAAGGTGCCTTCAGTTAGCAGTTACATCAGGACTACCATCATAGCCCTTCCGGGCACGCTCATAGGTGCTCCGGTCTCCGCCTCAACAAATCCAGCTTTCCAGGTTACTTTTCTCATGATATTGCATGCATTTTTGCCAATTTCTTTTCTCTTCCTGACTTTTATTTCATGTTTCAGTGACTTTATTCCACTGTGTCGGAAACTTTAAACCATCCCAAGTCTATTTGATACGTATCAAATTGATACGTATCACCATTGATACGTATGCTAAATACTCGGCTATTTTCTTGTCTTACTAACTGAATAGTTTTGTATTATGCATATACATATCTACCCTTTTTGTAAGACTAGTATTATTAATTTATTACACTAATTAAAAAGGAAAATGTATCTTACTTTCAGCCATCAGTCATGTACCATCTGCTTATCTAATGATGTTTATTATTATTCCATTTATGTCTATTACACTTTTTTTTTCTATAGTGTGTTTAACAATTCCATCAGTGTACGACAGTATTGGACAGGAATGGTGACAGTACACACACATATTTTGACTATCCTTCTATGTCAATACATGATTAAAATTATTTATTTATTTAGTCGCTGTTACTTACTTCCAGCGTATATTACTGATTAGTCTGATGCCTTTCCCATCGTAGTTGATTTCGTAAACAGGCGCAAATAATTATTAATATGGAAAACTTCGATATCAGTTCATTCTTATTTCATATTTGTTAACATACATGCTCTGATATATATATATAAAAGACTCGTTCTTAGATTTGCCCCTGTGCTGTCGTGGCCCGCAAGAGAAGCAAAGAATATTAGCACTACGACCTACAAGGCACGTCGTAAGAGGCGACTGATGCAGGACCTAGGGAAGCTACCCTAGTAGATAAAAAGCATGGCATAAATCGGATGTGCTGGTCTACTTTTAGTCGCATAACGGGCACAATGTACAATCGCTCTTAGACTCAGATCACATACAAATCACAGAGTGGTCAACAAGTGGTCGATATGGAGCGTTCGAAGAAGAAGATTGAAAGTTGTTTACCTCTGAAGACGGAGAAGGCACGCATGTGTGGCGGGGGACATTGATGAAAAAGTTCACGCACAAATCAGTCAGGGACGCCATACCAGGAGCACTGTCTATGCCCGAATTCATATCGGACAAACGTAGAAGCAGATTGAAAGTGACTTGCCTCAGCTTACATCTCCTAACAAACAAACAAAACAAACAAGCTTTCATATATCACACATAATTACATTTGTGAACTTCAATACATTTATCTGTGAGATTTCACGTAGAATGTATGACGTCTCCGGCTCCAGTGTTCTACACGAAAATCAAATTGTCCATACTTGACTTAGTTGTTTACTAGCTTCTGAGCTATACGACTTACAACCTTATTATTTAAAAAACAATGCCCCCTGTCTGTTGCTGGCATGTCCTAGTTAAAACATCACAGTAATTAGATCAATATATTCAAAACAAAGCTACTCCACGTATCTATGCTTAACTTGTTCGAGACATGTAGTTGACGAAATTATCTTCCTGCTTATTTTATTGCATATTATCTCTGGTATGATCTTGAGGAGTTTCTTAGTAATGTCACTCAGTAATCCACATCCTTATGTGTTGATGGCAGTGATATGACAACGGATGTCTCTATCTCTCTCTCTCTCTCCCTCTCTCTCTCCTCTCTCTGTGTGCGGGCGGGCGTGCGCGGGGGGTGGGGTGGGTGGGGGTGTGGGCGTGTGTGTGCGGGCGGGGGTGGGGTGTGGGCGTGTGTGTGTGTGTGTGTGCGGGCTGGCGGGCGCGTGTGTGGGCGGGCGCGTGTGTGTGTGGGCGGGCGCGTGTGGGCGGGCGGGCGCGTGTGTGTGTGTGGCGGGCGCGTGTGTGGGGTGGGCGGGCGCGTGTGTGGGCGGGCGCGTGTGTGGGCGCGGGGTGGATGGGTGTGGTGGTGTGTGTGACTATATATATATATATTAACTGTAACTGAGAGGCAATGGGTGTTAAATACAAAATATAAAAAGCTGTCGTTACTACCTGTAGTGCTGCTTTTTTAGGGCGGTGTAGGACAGGGGGGACGAGAGCATGAGGAATTTAATGGCTGCATGGCTAGTGCATTCGCCACGACGCTGTTCAGGTTATAATTTTTTTCATTTATGTCCACAACAGAAACAAATGCCGTGGCCTTACCGTGAATTGAACATGTGTCTCCACATGGAGCCGCGCTCTCATCCATTCGGCCAGACGCTGCTAGCGCGGTGGGTGTAACAAGTTTGAAATCACTGAGCTCGACCTGTGACTAAAATAACAAATACATGTGTTCATGGGTTGAATTCGCGATTCATGAGCGAATTGCGGGAATTCGAAATTCATGCGCGTCTGTAGCTTTAAGCGGTAGTGAGATCGATCACAACCCAGGCGTACCTGGTTCAAACTCTGCGGTGTGGGTTTTTGGGAGCACATTAGTTTCCTTGCAATTATTACGAACGGGAAAAATATACCTCACCGTTCAGAAAGCAATGGAAAACTATTGAACGTATAAGTGGTGCTTAGAAATCGGCGACTTGTTTACTGTAGTTGATGGTGAAGCGCTGTAAAGAATATGCCAGGATTTTCATTGATTCAGGTTGACAGGGACCGAGGGTTGTTGTTGGCAGTTGGAGGTTGGACGGCAACTCGGGCTGTCAGTACCGAGATTTTGACTCTTAGTTATATAGTAACAAGACTTAACTGGATTACATTCAAGCGAGAAAACTTCCAACAGTTTAGCATTGTCACTAGAGTTGTGACGGCTTGAAAATACAGATCGGAGCGTTGTTTTCAGAATTTAAGAGACGTGAACTGAAGCTGAAGCTACTTGAAGCTATCGATGACTGAAGGTACCTTTTTCATAATCTGTTTTGAATGCACTATCGGTGTATCTGAAGAGAAATACATTATACATGCTCTGTCAGATGTATAGGGGTAAGTAGTCTCTCGCTGCAGTTTGAGGAATATACTTTTGGAGCAGAGTTTAGTCTCTTGTGACTTAGAACAAGACGACCAGTCATGCAAGACCATTGCATATCTTATTTTGAGTTCTGTTTTGATCGAAACATGTATCTGTCACAACAAATATATCTTGTGGAGAATATCTAGATACCAAAACAAAAACAACTGATGTATTAGAAGATGATGTATGCATGTATACTTCTCTGAGTGCAGCAGTTCTATTAGTGCATCCAGTGAGGCATTGATTCATTGTGCAAATCAATGAGAACTTGTGTGTTTGTGTTGTTTGCACAAAGAGCTGAGATTTATCAGTTGTCAGCAGTTCAATCGAGATCAGTGAGTTTTTTTGGGGGGATTGAAACCCATCTTCAACGTATCAGGTGCTCCAGCAGAACGTTGATTCTTTCTGTCGGGAGTTTGTGGATTTAGACACAGATACATCAATGTATTTCCTGCTGTATCTAACAACGCATTAAGTAAGCTACAACCGAGGTGCGAGATCTGAAAGACCATGACATTGTATGGAATCAGGCGTGCAGTGCAGACAATGAGAAGTGGATCTTTATTTTGATTATTTAACTTACGATCAATAGCGATGGATAAGACACACATTGTGACAAAAAGGGAAATCTGACCAGCAATGGCGGAATGCAGGAGGGCCATTCAGAATCAGAACTGTTTGATTCTGGACACGACTTAGCTAGCGCATTTCCACCATGTTTGGTTGGGTATTTTCCGGTTTCGTTTGCCGAGCTACTGAGTTAGTGCTTGAGCAGCGCTGTCAGCTATGAATGTTACATGGAATGCTTTTTACTGTGTCAAACGTGCGTTTGTTGTGTGTATTAAGAAAATGGCGGACAGCGGTTATGGCGAACCGACTCAATCTGCCGTATGCAGTATATTGCGTGTGCAGAAAGCTGCATTTTGTCGTGATTGATGTTCCTTCGACATGAATTGCAATTCAAGTGATGAAGAGTTTTGTGTTTACATTTTATAGCGTCGTCCATATGCATTTATGCGGTGCATGTCGCTTTTTGTGACGGTACACGGCTGTTTCATTCTGGAATTAGATCACACAGGAGACATTTCACAGTTGTTAGCATTTCGTGTGATTTTCGTTGGCACAGGAACGGAGCAATTATGGGATGACCCGTTGCAGTGAAGTTGTAACCGTACATATGAACTATGAACACATTGTGAAGATCAACCAGAAGCAGTGTAAGACATGTATTATGAAGACCGCAGGGAAAGAGGAATAGGGAGATGCATAGATATGCCCGGAGGAGAGAGCTGGAGACTGATATTAAAAGGATGGCGAGGCGTGGCAAGAATTGGAAGAGATGGCAAGAGAGAGAGAGAAAGGGCTGGAAGAGGCTTGTTAAGACGTGCTCCGTTGAGAGTTGAAAGTTGAAGAAGTAGAAGAAAGGAAACGTATTTCTCACTAATTAATAACTTATGAACGTAACTTGTAATAGTGTAATATTACAATATATATATATATATATTATGTGATGAGAAATGGAGACTTAGAACACATTGTAACAACCGGTAAAATCGAGGGAAGACAAGACAGAGAAATACAGAGAAATATAATTTTGGATAGCATTACTCCATGACACAGAAGAGCGTCAACATCTGAGATGATAGCAAACACCAGAGATGTGTGGAGATCCATGGTCACCTACTCCAGCCGGCACGCCACCTGAGGATGATATATATATTATGGTTATATATTTATAATGAAACTGCGACTTTGGCGTTAGTTATTTCAATTAATGTTCGTAGTTATATTTATAGTGTGTTAAAGTAGTGTGACAAGAGTGGTGTTTATATGTGGAATTGACTGGTTCCCTAGTGAGTCCATAGACCTGTTCTGTCATTATTGATATATCTGTTATGTTCCTACGTTGTGCCGCACGTGACTAGCTAGTTAAACTGTTCTGGGTCTAGTAGAGTCTGTAGCCCCATATACTATTGGTTACATTTGGTGCCAAGACCCTGGCATAAAATATCAGTTACATTTGGTGCCGAGACTCTGGTATAAAAAGTCGGCTACACACAGACATGTATATATATATATATATATATATATATATATATATATATATATATAAGAGAGAGAGAGAGAGAGAAAGTTAATTATATAAATATTTGTTTTGGTGGTTCTACCCGTATGTCATTGTGTGTATCAGCGAATTATTACAAATATGTGTTTCTTTGATGCCAAAGTTAGCGATGGTTTGTATAAGTTCAGTTATCTTCTCAGAGCCTGCATCATTTCTTTATTTCATCCATTTGATGAGTTTCTCTGATTCGGATTGTATACATGTTGTTACATCTTGATTATTTTGTTTGTTATCTACTCATATCTACTCCTCACAAGACAGCAAGTACATATCTACTCCCCTCACAAGACAGCAAGTACATATCTACTCTCCTCACAAGACAGCAAGTACATATCTACTCTCCTCACAAGACAACAAGTACATATCTACTCTCCTCACAAGACAGCAAGTACATATCTACTCCCCTCACAATACAGCAAGTGCATATCTACTCCCCTCACACATACTTACTCTCCCCGGATGACGCCTGTGACATATACTTACTATCATCTTATGTTTCATATATTACACTGTGGTATATACTATCTCTCATTCAGAAAACGATAGACGCAATCTGACAGCACTCATCATTCTCATTATATGTGTACAACTTGTAATTGTCTGCTACACTTATCGTTATTTATTTATTTACCTACTTGTTGTTGGCAGAACTGTAAGTGCCATCACCTGCTAGAAGAGACTCTAATCACCACTCCATTCAACAGATGGCTCAAGAATGGGATGACCTTCATAACTTGTATGTCACCCACAATCTAAGCTAATATCAAACTTGATGATTTAGCAGTATCGGATTAGACGGCGATACTTTTCCAGTAGAATAGGGTGTAACAAAACGTGTTTCCAACTAAATACCCAATATGTCCAATGACGGTATCATCTAGCAAGCAAGTGTCGGCATTTAGCAATGAGAAGAGAAACTTATGTAAATAAACCAAACAATCTGCCTTGCAAGTGACCTCATTTCACATTAAAATTTAAAAAAAAAAAATTGTTATATTGCAATATATATTATTAAAGAGGAGAAGAAGATCACGGAAAAATGGATTAAAGATGTGACTGATGATTAGTGCAGGACGGCAGAAAGGACGAGACATCTAGACATTGAGAGACATGAATTATGAAGTACTGTTAAGGTGACAACGTTTTGCTTAGGACAAACTATTGGATGATGAATGCATAACAAATAAACATTTGAAAACATTAAGAGTAAGTTAAATAAATATCAATTATATCATACATAGTGAACTGATCTTTATAAATATATATTTTCAAGGAATAAATACGCTGGGACTATGGGCACAAAGTCATCAATGATAGAAAATGAGATATACCAGAATAATTAAAACAGCCCAGAAAGAACGTGCCACGAAGATTCAATATTACGTTTTGGTTACATACCATTTCTGTAACATTTTACAAGAAGTATATTACTCAGTACAATAATACCAGCAATACTCATAGAGATTAATCACATTATAAAACATATCATCATCAAGTAGCTTGTGCTATCCGGAAGTTGGCTGCCATAGCAGAAGTCCTGAAAGACTGTTCTGTGCAAGTTGACCGGCATCAGCAGCAGTCATTCTCAGATCGTCAATGGCATCTTATTCTCAGATCGTCAATGACCTCTTGCACCCATCGTCTTCTAGGTATTCCTCTCATTCTTCTTCCAGGCACCATTTCCTACACAATTATCTTCTCTAGGTACTCATGTCGTTTGATGTCCGAAATATTTAATTTTCCTTGATATCTTTCTTTCTCGAATCCTGTTTGCCTCACAGCGTCAGGTCAAGAAGAGAATTCTAAAACGGACCCTTGTATGCGCTTCGTTGATAGTCTCTTTCGTCGCCTCTGTTATCTCTGAGGTCCATCTTTTGCGTGGCCGGCCTTTTGCTTTGTACCCATTGTATCGGAGCAGCATTGCTCTTTGAGGTGCACTGTCTGTTGGTAATCTGCTTACGTGGCCGAACCATTTAATTTGTTGTTTCTTGATGAAGTCTAGTACTGATGGTGTACCCACTTTTTCCTGATGTCTTCATTTCTCAACTGGTCTCTTCTTGTTACACCCAGCATTCTGCGTAGACACTTCATCTCTGTCGTGACTAGTTTTCTGCTATCATTTGTTGTCAGTGTCCAAGTTTGGCACTGGTAACATAATGTGGGGAGAAAGATTGTGTTGAACATTGCTCTTTTGTGTTCATGGTGACGTGTTTGCATCTTAAAATTGGCGCCATTTGTCCTATTATTTGATTTGCTTTTTGTTGCATATGTGTTGAATTTCATTAGTTATTCTTCCGTTTGCTGAAAAAATGCTCCCCAATATTCCATGATATTATGCTCTTTAATAGCCAACTCTCTCTAATATCAAGCTATGGCAGAACAGAAGCATTTGTTCTTTTTCTCTGTCCATGATATTCTATTTTTTTCCGATCCAGAATCACTTGAGCTTTCAGCTCTTTGGCTCGGTGCCATGGACATCGTAACCCTTCGATTCGGTGCCAGGAACACCGTGAATCTGGGGAACCTGTGGCTTTTCTGCCAGTCCGCGGAATTGAACCCGCACACACAGAGGACTAGTCACCCGCAGTCCAACGCGCTACAAACACGCTGGGCAGACGGGCCCATGATATTCTAAGTACTCTTCTGTAGCATTTACCTTCAAAGGCATTAATGATCTCCCCCGCTTTGTCAATGGTCCATGTCTCACAACCATATATATATATATATATATATATATATATATATATATATATATATATATATATATATATATATATATATATATATATATATATATATATATATAAAACATGTATATTGTTATAATACTGGCATATAGAACATCATTTAGTCCCACAATTAAAAATGCACCCACTTTTATTGAGCTAGGCTTGACTTCTCGCTTCCTGAATTTACATGTGTTTACTGCCAACAATCTTCTTGAAAAATAAGGAATCCTTGTCGTTATACTAAAAGTGGAGATTCAGTTTCAAGAGAAATTAATTTCAAGAATTTGAAAATTATTAGGTTACAGTAAACATAAATGTTATTGGTATATTTCTGTTTAATCACACGGGACAAGAGATGACGAAATAAACATAACTAGAATTATGTTCTTTTTGATATAGATAACATGAAGAATAACAGAAGGACATGATTGTGCATACGGCAATTAACAGCGGTTCTTATCTGAACAGGTCGCGGTAAGTACAGTGTGTGTAATGTATTGCAACATATGAATGTCAGTCGTGTAGAAAGCCGATTCCAAGAAGTCTGGCGTTGTTGATATTTCTGTATGCCTAGATAAATTCATTAAAGCAGACTATGGTTAGGAGCAGGGTTGCCAATTTGGCTTTTTTAAAGCCAGATTCGAGAAATTATGCTTTTTTTTGAAAGTGGTTGGCTTCAAAAAAGTGTTTGGCTTTTTTCGTATGCAATTTTTTTTTCTCTAAATATGTGTATAATTCTTAAGAGAAAATTGGGTAAATACTTAATATAGGTTTTTTATTGGTTTTGGTTGGTATTGTTAAAAGTATGTTTAGTACTAAAGATTATGAAATATTATGGTAAGCTACATCACTTCCTGCTTTGCTCGTTTTCCCTCCTCGGATTATGCACTGCAGTCAAGTTATCTGTTTTTATTAGTGTGTAATTTTGCAAGGAATCTAACTTTGGTGGCAAAAAATCGAAACAATCTTATGACTAGTCGTAAATATAATACCAATTGGGAAAAGACTTTTGTATGGGGGAAAAGATCTTCTTATGGATCACAAAATGCGTTTTGTAAATTATGCCACTGTACCGTTGCACCTAAAGCCTGTAGCCTCACTGCACATGAAAAGTCAGAAAAAACACAGATAACTTCATCAACAGGACAGAACACACTTCACGTGGAGAATTTCCCATGACAAAATTATGATTTCAGCAGAACTTCAACTTGAAGCAGAACTTCAAGTGGCTGTATGTATGGCCTGTCACTGTGCCATTCGTTCTGTCAACCATCTTAGTGAAATAATGATAGGTCATGGACAAGGGAGCACTTTAGAGCACATAAGATTGCACAGAACAAAATGTTCTTGTTTAATAAAAAAAAATCATCTCACCATCAGTGAAAGATGATCTCATTGTTGACTTAAAGTACAAGAAATACGCTATAATTGGAAGCCTTTATGGCTATGTTAGAGGAAGCTCTCGACCAATTTACGTAACGTCTTCCCCCTGCCAGAGATACATTTCAGTGCTTGTCAAAACTGAGCCCTATGATAATGTTAAACCAAGCCTCAAAGCCTTTATTTGCAGAACTATCATTTATGCACATTGCGGGGGGAAACATCAGTGCAATAGAAGAACAATACAGAAAAATAATCTGTATTGATTCGAAAGAAGAAGTTCAATTTAAGAAAGATGGATTTTTAACAGACAGTGAAACTTTTTTGATTGGTGTTCTTCAACACGACAGTCATTTAAAGGGCTTGCCACCTTTGCTCTGACTTGTTTAATAACTCGAGTTAGTAATGCTGTTATTGAGAGGGTGTTCTCGCTTGTGTCATCAGTCAAAATAAAAGCTAGATACAGAACGCAGCTGCAGTTTCTTGGGATTATAGTGAGAATAAGAACAGAACTGCTCTTATCTAACAAATGTTGCAAGGATTTTACTGCATTCCCTAATATGGTAAAGAGCTTATCTACTGATAAAGTGTATGGTGCTAGTTTTAGTGGTAAGGTTAGTGATGACCTTGATTTAGAGAACTTCTTATGATGTATGTGAGTATGAAATAGCACTGTTTTTACTCCTGGCTTTTTTGTGTGGCTTTTTTCAGCCAGTGTTTGGCTTATTTTCTCAACTGTTAGTTGGCAACCCTGGTTAGGAGATTAGTCTTGGCAGAAGTGTTTGAATCATTAGGTTCACATATTCGGTCCCTGCAATGATTGCCAGTTTACCTAGAGCGGAATAGAAGCTACACAATTTGTGGTCACTATATGGGTATCATTTGGTATATAATTGTTCGCCCGTGTGGTGTCGAGGCCCGTAAGAGAATCAAAGAATAGTACCACTGCGACCTACAGAGCATGTCGTAAGAGATCACTGATGTAGGACCTGGGGAAGATACCTAGTTTAAAAAAGCGTCACATAAATAGGATGTGCTGGCTAACTTGTAGGCGAATAACTGGCACACCGTACAATCGCTCTTAAGCTCAGATCACATACAAATCACACAGAGTGGTAACAAGTGGTAATTGTGGAGTGTTCAAAGAAGAAGAAGGTATATAATTTACCTGAATCTCTACACCCCTGAAATGTCACAAGTGTAACCTTTCAACCCCATAAAGGGCTCGTTAGCAAAGGTCAGCGTTGCTTTTTCACGGATACCAATCTGGAAATCTAGTATGTGCAATAAGAAACCAAGCATGAAATGTATCGTAGTACATTCTTACCAGTTCTACTAGAATTGCTTTTTATGATTCATGCAAACAAGACAAAACATCATATATGGACATACTTCTATAAAGAAGTTGGAAGTGACATGTTGTTCTATTAGATACATTTGAATGTTTCTGTAACCGTCCATTTGTGTTCTTTGAAATTCGTCACCCCTGTTGTATCGTTTGCTTGATAAAGGCCTTTTGGTCAAAACGTTGCTGTTTATCGTCACTGTTTCTGTATTTTGTAAAACTATAGTACTTTGTACGTGTTTCGCATGTTTTTCTAGAAATTCGTACGGCTATGTAGGAGCACAAATAGAGCGTCACTTGACTTATTTTTATAACATATGCCACCTAGCTAGCCTTAAATTGATATAATGCCCGCCTGCCCAGCGTGTTCGTAGCGCGTTGGACGACGTGTGACAAGCTCCATGTGAGTGCCATGGTTCAATTCCGCGGGCTGACAGAAAAGCCACAGATTCTCCAGATTTACGGTGTTCGTGACACCGAACCGAAGGGTTACGATGTCCATGGCACCGTGCCAAAGAACTGAAAGCTCAAGTGCTTCTGGATGGGAAAAAAAATTGCTATAATAGTATATTCTCTGTTAACCCATTTGCCCTTCTGGGCTGATATACTGGCCAGTGATACATTTTAAGATGACGCAATACTGTCTAATGTAATATACATTGTAAAGTAAATGCGTCTGGACATGAACAGAATTATGGAGTGAAATGGTTAAGTTTCCGTTTTTCATTATCTCTTTGTCATCTTATCCAACAACTTCACATCTAATTACATCAATCTAATATTTAGAGATAGGAATTCAACACGGATACATAATAACATTCACCGAAATCACTTATACAGTATTCAACTTCAAAATTAGACCATCAGTTATATTGCGACCTCCTGAACTTGTAAACGTGGACAAGAGCACTGATAATAAACAAAAGCATAGTATAACCGTGTAACCAGGTCATTGAACGAGGCGCTGCCTGGGATTTTCCCAAGCTGGGCGGGTTTAATGTTTACGGAGAAAACAGACTTGGAGAGTTAGTCGAATGTAGTGTTTTTGTTTGCATTCCCAGCTGATCTGGCAGTGTGGCACATTGTACTATATCGCTGATTTGAAGTCAGATTACGTGTTTGGTATGTAGTGTCTCATAGATTATAGTTTGTTTATATGACAGAGAATTATTACATTACGTTTTCAATATCTATAAATATTCAACGTGCAGTGTCCTTGCAAGCGGTGGTGCACCTGTGTTCATACTGTGTAGATTAAACTCAACTTGAAACCATGAATGTGGTACAGCATGATTCATAGAGGGATGCTTTTGTTTAGGACCTCTGAGTTAGAATATTTTCATATTCAAATCATTGTTGTAATGTGATTCATGATTACATGGAAAAATTCATGTGTGTAAGTAGAACAGATTGGTTAGAAAGTAAATGGACACGTAAGTACCAGTTAGGTAAAGATAAGTACACACTTGCTTATGATATTTCTTTAGTAACTTCATCTAAAATATGACACCATGATGGTCATATTAGTCATCATGATTATACACTAGCTCTTTGTTGTAGAGTTAACACACTTACTGTATGTTTACATTTGATATAACTGGGTCCTAGTTTTTAGTATTTTTTTCATATGTCTATTGATAAAGGGACATGGATTCGCGAATGTTTCACTCATCCAAATTATTTCTTCTTCTGTGATAGTGGGTGTGTTTTCACTTAGATAACCAGATATGTATTGTATATCAGATCTCTGTGTGTACGTATTTCTACTTCTCACATTGCTAATGAGATATGTAATGTATATCTTATCTATGATAGTATGTGTCTATGTTTAAACTTCTCACATTACTAATTAAATATGTAATGTATATCTTATCTATGATAGTATCTGTCTATGTTTAAACTTCTCACATTGCTAATGAGATATGTAATGTATATCTTATCTATGATAGTATCTGTCTATGTTTAAACTTCTCACATTACTAATTAGATATGTAATGTATATCTTATCTATGATAGTATCTGTCTATGTTTAAACTTCTCACATTACTAATTAGATATGTAATGTATATCTTATCTATGAAAGTATGTGTCTATGTTTAAACTTCTCACATTACTAATTAGATATGTAATGTATATCTTATCTATGAAAGTATGTGTCTATGTTTAAACTTCTCACATTACTAATTAGATATGTAATGTATATCTTATCTATGAAAGTATGTGTCTATGTTTAAACTTCTCACATTACTAATATATGTAATGCTTATCTATGCATGATCTATGATAGTATGTGTGTCTCCACTTCTCACATTGCTAATCAGATGTGTAATGTATACCTTATCTATGATAGTATGTGTCTATGTTTAAATTTCTCACATTAATCGATATGTAATGCATAGCAAATCTATGATAGTATATGTCTATGTTTCCACTTCTCACATTACTAATTAGATATGTAATTCATATCAGATCTAGGATAGAATGTGTTTCTACTACTTACATATCGATTGTTGGGGAGTTGGAAGATGGATAAGGGGATATTCTTCGGTCTCTTCACGACTCTCTGTTGGATGAGGACACTAAAATCGATGTTGAATCGATCAAGCGATTTAAGCAGTTTGGAGTTACCCGTTGTTCAAGTCGAACTGGATGCCTGAGAGGCAGAGTGAGATGTGTGTTTAATCAGCGAGCCACAGGAACCATCAGTATGCATACTCTTCGATATCTGTTGGGGAGACTGAGCATCTATGTGTCTTCCCGGAGTGCAATGACGTCAGTTTAGTAACCAATAACCAATACATACTTAAGCAAATATGTAATGTATTTGAACTTTGCAAATAACATATGTGCGATCATTCTGGTTCACGGAATGTGGGTGAATCTGCAACCTAACCAGACTACAAGAATGTCAAATCAGAATGTTTCGATGTGCGGTGATGATGATCTGACGACTTAACTAAAAATTGTGGATGAGAACACGATAGAAGTCAATACAATGGGAGGGTACGGAGAGAAAGTGGATGTGACTTGGACACACACTCAAATAAAAACCGAAAACCAGATATTCACATGTCTGGAAACCACGGGGGAAGGAGATTATTGAAAAGTCAAAATACTACCCCACGAGGAAATGTGAGAGGTCAGATTGATTAGTATCTCGTGGAATTAAAAAAGTCTGCCTATATTATTCAGTTAATAACGAGAATTGTAGCGCTATGTTTCACTAGGAACAAGACAGTTTAAAACTATTATCACTTCTATGATAACGAATGTGTTATCACTACTCGCATATGGCTAATCTTATATGTGATGTGTATATCGCCTCTGTTATGCATTAAATGTGGGACGGATTAGCATAATGCATAGACCTGTCGACTTGGATACAAACGGTTGTGGGTTCAATCCTACACTCGACATTCCACACATGATAACAGGAAGTGTCTCTACTACCTTCTGCACATTAGGAGCTAGAAATGTGAAGTGCCTGTCATTCGATACCCTAAGATATATCACCTCTGTTATGTATTAAATGTGGGACGTATCAGCATAATGCATGGACCTGCAGACTTGGATACAAACGGTTGTGGTTTCAATCCCACACAAGGAAAGGAATGGTCCCTCCTGCACATTAGGGGCTAGAAATGTGAAGTCATTGGCACTTCATACACTAAGATCTGCAAATACTTCTTCACCCTTCTCCCCTAGGGAAGCATAGGTCTGCAACCAAGACCTCCCATCCAAGGCCATCCTTACCAGATCTCTCCACTCTCTCCCCGTTTTCTTGCATTCCATCTCCAACTCCCGTCTCCAGATGTTCCTAGGTCTTTCCCTACCTCTATTGCCTTGGGGTTCCATCGGAGATCCTGTCTTGTGATGCTGTTAGGGGTTTCCTCAGTGTGTGTCCTATCCATCGCCACCTTCTGCTCTGCAAAGGCTACATGACATTTGCATTGCTGTATTTATTCAATATATTTGTCTGCTACCTATCTACATTGCTAATTGGATATGTATTGTGTACCATCGACGTTCTCAACTTTGCTCTGCCACCGTTGCTTATCAGGCAGTAATTATATCTATGTTTATGTATTCCGCTCATATGCTCAACGTTTTGTCGTTTACCTACAACTGTTTTAGTTATCAAGGTCATTGTATTTGCATATATAGAGCAATGAAAGTATTAGTGCTCGGTTTTTTTCTACAGGTGGGAGCTTAGGAATTGCTCATCAGTGACTCACCTAGTGTGTAGGTCACGTTAGCATAGCGACGCACTAGTTTGTCAGAGGTGAATGTACTCGACAGATATATCGGCCGTCGTTCGTTTTCATGTGCGTAATATGTACGCACCGTGTATAATTGTGTATGTGTGCTTATTTGCTCAGTTTCTTTTTACACATTCACCAACACATCTTTATACACTGAAAACGTCCTTATATTATGGCTTTGACAATTTCTATTCTCCGAAATCAAATTTTGATGGGAAGAATTATCAAATCTCGCAGTCTCTATTATTGGGAACACAACATACAAGTGACTACAATCATAAAGATAACAAATATGACTCTTTACTATAGGAAAGCTAGTGTTAGGATAATAATAGATTTATAGGACGTGCTTTAATGTGCGCTTCATAAAGTGTTTTTGTCGATGCCTCTGTTATTTCTAGGGTCCACCTTTTGCGTGAACAGCCTTTTGCGTGAACAGCCTTTTGCTTTGTATTCGAGTAATATTGCTCGTTGAGGCGCACTGTCTATTGGTTATCTGTTTATGTGGCCGAGCCATTTAATTTATTTCTTGATGAAGTTTAGTACTTCGCTTCTGAAGTCTGAATCGCTTTTTCTGACCACCATGTGAGCGTTTATCGCTATGCAGCTTACCATAAAAGAGTCGTTGGGGTATTCTGCAATCCGGCAATCGAGCCACATGTCCTGCCCATCGTGTCTGGGACTGCATCAAGATTATATAGATGCTGGGGAGAGCGGCTCTTTTTAGAACCTCTGACCCTGCCATTTGATGTTCATTATTTTTCTGAAGCAGACTGTGTGAAAGTGGTTTAGCTTCCTTGCATGTCGCTGATATACAGTCCAAGTTTCGCATGCGTGGTGAAGAAAGACTGGGAGTACGACAGCTCGATATACCTTCAGTTTTGTGGCTTGACCAATACCACATCTGTGCCAGACGTTTCTATGTGAAAAGATACTAGAGGTAACGATGAAGATATTACCGCGAATGAAGAAGATATTAGAGAGTAGACGAAGAAAATAATTAGAGCGAGCAAAGAGCAATACGATACTAGAGCGACGAAAATAGAGCGATAACAGAAGAGGATATTAGAGTATATTAGAGAACTAAGAAGGGAATATTCGAGAGAAAAAGAAGATACTAGAGCAGTGGCTCTCACACCTTTTTTAAGTTGTGGCTCACTTGAAGTCCTGCACAAAATCGTAGGCGCACTATACACAAAAACTTAATTAATAAGATGCTACTACCCTTTATTCATCATGTAATTTATGCCTTTGAGAAGCATTGACCTGATGTAGGGCGATATTTTTTTTACATTATTGTCCTCTGGCACCCCGTTGCCGACTCCTGATCTGGGATTTCCTAGGACGCACCTAGGCCTGGGCACACCTTTTGAGAACCACTGTACTTGAGTAAACAAAGACAATTAAGGTACTAGAGTGAACGGAGACGACACATATACTTACTTATTTTTAAATAGAGCTATCACATCCTCCATCTCATTAGAAAGCTAATGAAGGCCTAGATAGCGCTGCCCTCGTAATAGATTGCTACTTTATTTACAGCTGTAATGTCAACATTGTTCACCTTCTGTTTGTGGTGGCATCTAACGATTCTCAATGTCGATTATCATATGACTCACTATTTGTATAATATATTCTCGGTGTGTCATCTCATCTAGCTTATGTGGTTATGGACATCATATATAATTCTTGTATATAGTTCAGTATTGTTTATTTCATGCTGTACCATACTGTTATGCTGTCCAGTACCGTCATCGTTCTTTCTCCTTGCCGCTTTGATTGTTACATACATTTTGCCATTATTTTTCCATTGATCTCATTTAGTACATCTCCATTTGTCTTCCAGCTGTCGTTGATGATCCCAGTAAATTACATATATATATCGCATCAGAATAAGCACGTGTCATTTGTTAAGTGGTACATTGTATGTGTACTTATGATATGATTGCTTTCTCCTAATACTACATATATATATATATATATATATATATATATATATATATATATATCTACTGTGCCGTGAATTATTTCATGTAATACTATATCATGCAATTATATATATATATATATATATATATATAGGCTACATCTGCCTTAATTTTACAGCATATAAGACATGCAAAATACTTCTACCTCAGTATTGTAGCCTCTGTGCTCGACATATAGCTTCTACCTCAGTAATACAACCTCTGTGCTTGACACATAACTTCGACCTCTGTGTTCGACGCGTAGTTTCTACCTAAGTAATGCAACCTCTGTGCCTGGCACATACATTCTACCTCAGCTATATAGTCATATACGTATGCTTCAATTATGCATCCTCTCTGGTAGTAGGCACTTAGTTCTGCCACATCTCTGTACCCTCTTTGATGTAAGCGTAACGTCATTCATAGTTTTGCAACCTCTGTCATAGCCATATAGCTTCTGCCATAATTCTGCATTCTCTACGGCAGCCACATAGCTTCTACCTCAGCTCTGCATCTCCGTAACAGACACATATTTTCTTAATCAGGTATACACCATCTGACACAAACACATGCAGCGAGTTATACATACACCCTCTGTGACAATCACTTGCCGTGTGCGCTCGCATGTCAGTTAAACGGGAGTTGGTGTATCACCACGACACCCGGCTTGGTTTTGCTCATCCTAATAGTGATTATGACAAATGGATGCAAGATGTGATTATATTTACTCTCACATTTCAGTTACCTGATCCGACCATATCGAATAACATTACTTTATTGTATAGTGTTACTTCACACCAGCAAAATGCTTGGCATGCTTACAGTTAGAATGCACATATTCTTCCATTTTCAAATCTATATTTGCGTGTGCATGGTATGGTAATCTAACACTATTTTTCTTAACTGCATATTACATTAGATTTCTTCTTCTTTTGTCGTCACACTGTTACCGGGTTGTTGTCCAGTAGTGTCATGGTTTTCTGCTAATGTCTTGCGCTGTTCTAGTGACTTAGGTGATTGTTATATTTGCTTGTTGATAAGATTCTACTATGTCATCTATCCATCTTTGTCTTGGTTAAAGTAGTTTTACACACCACAAGACTGGTGTGCTCTAATTACGTGGTCTGTCGTGTGGGACTTGATAATTTACCAATCAAACCACAAGTCACTGAAAGTCGGCCACTCAAGTGGTACCACCGACAGGGAAGAGGCAATCAAGGGAATGAAAGTGAAAGTAAACCATTGTAAATATGAAATCACTTATACACGAGAATTATAATGTGTTGTTTTACTGCTTTACTCTTCTTCTTCTTCTTCCTCGGAAATAAGTGTATGATAAACTTGGGTTTCAGTTTGATCTAAATAGTATGTGATATTATAATCTCGGTTCACCTTTGTCTACTTATTTTTCGCGCTCTCTTTATCCAGATATTACAATACTAACAATTTCACAATCTTCTACTTTTACACGTCTAAGGAAAAAGGTTACCACGGTCTTCATCAAGAACGCGTAATCGACTTACCTTGCACATAATGCGAACCCGTCCAAGTCTGCACTGTAGGTTGCAGAGTTCACTTATTTCTGTTATAGTGTGTTTCACGCGTTCTCAGTATTATTAATTATTCTCTCTATATCAGAAAATGTTTATGTCCGACTATTCAGTCGGGTCAAATCGATAATTTCATGCGGGATATACGGGGAGTTCAAGGTGACTTAAGACTCACGTTATTCATATATGCTGTACACGTTACATGCAAATACGTGGCGTTGAATACATATTTTTCTAATTTCTGCGTTCTAAGCAGAACTTAACAGGAACAGACATGGGCTGGGGACATTTGAAACTAGTAAAATGGTATGTCAAAATGCTAGCACTCTCTACGTACACTTTCCTTGACTTTCTTAGCCCGAAATATTTGAGAGCACATTGTGGACGAGGATCAAAAGGGGATATGGGAAGAGAATAAAAATGAAGTTATTGTTGGGACTGGAGATATATATATATATATATATATATATATATATATATATATATATATATATATATATATATATATATACATATATATATATGAGAGAGTATGAGAGAAAGAGAGAAAGAAGTGTGAAAAGAAGAATGAGAAGGAAGTGTACGATGAGAAGTCAAGACGGGAATAATTGAAATATGAATTGATAGGAAGAGACTTGGAGGCAGTGATCAACGATATAGGGTAAATCTCTATAGAACTGCAAGCGATAGTTAAAGATAGGAAGACATTGCATGAGGTTTTTTAGGGCATGCGCCTCAAAAGGGTTAACAAGGAACAATATATAAAGAGACTCTAATAATGTTGCGCTACAGTCAACTTGGTGTTGACATTATTGTGACCTTTGGCTTTCAGACCGCTTATTCTTGTCAATTTGATTAAGTTGTATGACTAAAGATGTCCATTGCAAAGGCTGCTAGCAATCTGTTTCTACGGAAGATAGTGCTACTGGATCTGCAGCGGAAATATCACATGCTGATATTTATATACCATGTTTCAGGCAGTTGCTGTGGTGGGGCCTATACTCCATCGGTTGTATCTTTTCATATCTTATAATTAATTTTTCCTTTCTTATGTAATACTGTATTTACCAGTCTTTGCCCTATCGCCTAACTCAAGCAACTATCCTAAGAATTCAATGAAAAAATGCACACATGGTCCGGATTCGAACCCACGATTTTCAGAACGTAACGCAAATACCTCAACCACTTTGCCACCGATATCCCTGACGCGTATAGCTTTATTTATATTAACAATTTAATATTTCTAGATATTTATCTAATCGCCGGACGAAAATGTTTTGGTTTTTCCCAAACTTTCTCTATATTCACATTCTTAACGATTATGTATGTGAAATATTACATGGTAGGGCCGGAACATGAAATAAACATTAGTAATGTTGTAATTTGTATATGTAACTGATCGGTCAATACGAACAATTGACAAAGGACAATACTAAATTAATCATTGAACACATGCTGGCTACAGTAATTGAAACTTAAAGCAGTTGCTGTAAAAAAACAATTTTCAATTACACTAAAACAGCGGGTGATGACAACATTACTACAGAAATGCCCAAAGCGGCTGCTGGTACAACCAACTATTAGCCAGGTGCAAGAACTATTTAATAGATTATGAGAAGAAGAAACTGTCCCAGATCAATGGAAAAGGGAATAATTGTTAAGATCCCCAAAAAGGTGATCTCAAAAATTGCAACAACTGGAGAGGGATCACACTATTATCAGTAATGACCAAGACTTTCTGCAAAATCATTCTTAATATAATCAAAGGAGCAGTGGACACAACCCTGAGAGAAGAACAAGCTGGTTTTAGACCTGGGAGAAGCTGCTTAGACCAAATAATTACCCTACGACTAATTTTAGAGGAACATATTGAGGAGCAACAACCACTTATACTAAATTTCATCGATTTAAAAAAAAGCCTTTGATAGTCTACACAGAATAGTCCCTGTGGAATATTCTGAGATGCTATGGAATACCAGACAAAATAATAAACATTATTAAGAGCCTCTATGATGGTTCACAGTGTGCAGTTCGCACTGATGGTGGACACAGCGACTGGTTTATGGTTTAAACCGGAGTAAAGCAAGGCTGTATTCTATCTCCGTTATTGTTTGGAGTGGCCATTGACAGGGTGATGCGAAAATGTTGCAGGGGCGAAACTGGCATCGATTGGGTAAAAATAGTCAACTAGAAGATTTGGATTTTGCAGATGATATTGCCTTGTTAAGAAGAAACAACCAAGATATGCAAAGAAAAACAGACAACTTGTCATCTATAGCATCAAAAGTTGGACTGCAGATAAGCTATGCAAAAACAAATATAATGAAGACACCTATGGCAAGTAATGCAGATATCACCCTGAAATCTAAAATGATAAAAATAACAGAGCAGTTCACCTATTTAGGTAGTAATTTTGATTGCACAGGAAATGTTAAAAAAAAGAAACTATGATACGAATTGGCAAAGCAACATCAGCTTTTAAAAGTCTAAATAAAATATGGAACTGCAAGTTATATAGTATTAAAACTAAATTACGAATTTTCAATTCCAATATTGTATCAATCCTAACGTATGACAACGAGAGTTGGAAAATGACTAAAGATATAGAAAGCAAGTAATGCATTTGAAAATAGATGTCTGCGAAAAATAATGAATATAAAATGGAACGAATTCAGGGAAGTATGAAATCAGGAAATGTCTGGTCAACCACTAGTGACAACTGTTATAAGAAAGAGAAGATGGAGATATGTTGGACACACCTTGAGGAGAAATGATCAACGAATATCAAAGCAGGCATTGAAGTGGGATACAAAGGGTTCGAGAAAGAGAGGCCGACCTAGGGAGACCCTGAAACGAACTTTGCTGAGAGAGTCAAGAAATATCGGTCTCAGTTCCATGGAGGAGATTGAGCGAGTTGCTCAGGATAGAGCTGTATGGAGAAATTGCTTGCAGGCCCTATGTAATGTATAACGGTAGGAGAGGAATTATTATTATTATATTATTAATTACAGTATTACTTTTAAAAATAATTGTGTCATTTCATAAGACTGACTATTATATTTGTTAGTTATGGTTCTAACTTCACGTCGACGGGTCTCAACATAATTGCCCAGTTCCTATGCCATCGCAAAATAACACAAACAGTAAACATTACTTATCCCGATGTGAGCTTGTGAAGGTAACAGCAGTCCTCTCTCATGATGAGCAGTCTGTACACGTAATAATTGCATAAGGCAGTCGTCAGACCACCGATAATCGATCGTCCACCATTTTCTGAATAGGCAGTTCATAACACCGCCAACATCGTCTATACAAAACATCCCGAATGTAATTCACATCCCGTAGTGGTTGGCAACGCAACAAAGTCCAAGTCTAAACATGAGAACAAAATGCACAAGCAAGCGTGCCTAGAGTCAAAACAATACACAAGGTCCGACCTGCTCGCATTCCATCATGCTGCCCTTGTAGTCGATACCATATATAGATATAGTGTACAGTTTTGTAGAACATTAGTAACAAGACAGTGCGTTTAGACAAATTAAGGTAATATTATCTACAGCCAAAATTATAGTGTCACGTATGTGTAACACATACAGATACTACTATGAGATGCGTATATTGAAAATGTAAATAACATCTCACATTACACCAGTTTGAACAGCTATGATAGTTGTAGCTATAAGGGCAAACATCACCTGCTCTTACCCACGACTTCAACCTTCTTCAATCACTGATATGTTGATCTGGTTATCTGTTCACTGCTTCGATTTGGCTTCATTACGTCTATATACATATTGCACTCTTAAATAAAGATGGTTCAGGACCTGGTAATGTGAAATATGTTGTTTCTCTCCAGGTTTTGAGAGGTGGAGGATATACTACGCAACCTAACTTGCGTACTTGTGACGATTTTTCGAGCGTTTAATTATTTTCCTAGAATAAATCTTTAACCGGAATTAAACTATATGAACGTATATGTGTGGGGCAAAATGAGTTTAGTGTTGCTTGTGTATGATTTGAAATGTGGTGCGAGAATGTGTGTAGATACAACGATATCAAGGATGAGGGGAATGGAAGGCGAGCACGCACTCTCTATCTCTGTGTTTGATCTCACACACAAATACATTGAAATGAAATGAACATCGCAGCCTATCCTTTACATGACGTCGCTATTAACCACAGTAAACGAGTCGTCGATTTTCTAGGCACCACTTATAATTTCAGTAGTTTGCCATTGCTTTCTGAACGGTGAGGTCCATTTTTACCGTTCGTAAAAGTCCACGCGGACAAATTTGCTTTCAAACTGCCGGGCGCGGCATTTGAACCAGGTACGCTTGGGTTGTGATCGAGTTCACCACAACCAGACGCCCACAATAGGAGAATATATTATTGATACTGGATTTTGATATGCTAATGTAATAATTATGGTTGTCGGTGTCTTCTACTTGTAGCTACTCCATATTTAAATGTTGCTAGTTTTTAATTGTTAGAAATTCCACACGTGGCGATGCAAGTTGAAAGAAAGCTGCCCTGTTGATTCATGATATTAACATTTCTATGTCCAGGAACGCTAGCTTCATGATCAGGAACTACTTAAGTCAGGACCACACTTTACCTCCTCGTGGGACATGCTAACATACATTTTTGCTTAGCGAGGCACACATCGTTATGACATCTTGACTGTCTGCAAATGACTACATTACATATTTTTTTTCCTCATCATATACATGTGTTGGTATCGTTAACGGCATGCAACAACCGTTATGTCCCCCGCATCCTTCCAGCCGAATGATTTTCGAATGTGCTTATCAGAGCCGAACGATATAAAATATTTTTAGTCATGTCCGCCCGCTACCAGTTGCCTTATTTGTAATAATAATTCCTCTCGTACCATTATACGTTACATACGGTCTGCAAGAGAGCCGCTGTGGGATGTTTCCAAACACACGCATGATCTATTTGTGTGTGCACGTTTTGAACTAACACTACCGTTAGTGCACACAGCACATCTGCCAGTTCATCATATTTTGTACTTTTAATATTTGTAAAAATGCATATCTTATTCATCGCCCACAGGTAACTCTCCAAATGTAAAATATAATTTTTGAAAGAGTTATAACATGTTCATGTCTATAAAGAAAGTTGTGTGAGGTAGTTGAAACACTTCAGCGCATTTAATAGAGAAACAACAATGTACGGTTAGATGTTTATCATAGAATGGTTATGGGATGATTTAGATATTGTATAAAAAGAGCGGTCGCGCCTTTCTTTTCACGAGTGCATTTTTCCAGACCCCTAGGATTGTTGTTGGAGTTTATATGCTTTGTGCTATACTCTCGGCAGGTGGCGTACTATTTCTCCATAGACCGACGACCGAGCAATATCAAGTAGAACCTGGGGCAGTGAAGTCAATTCTTCGTCATGAGATTCATTATAGAAAGAGCGAATTCAATCACCAACGTATGATGTTTCCTTCCTGGTACTGTCGATTTTCTTACATATTCCTTATTCCTTTCAGTTTTCAATCAAACATAAGGTTGCAACTTATCTTTGCTCTTTTTTTAGTCGTAACACTGCTACTGGGTTGTAGACCAATGTTGACAAGATTTATTTCTGCAAATTGTAACATAGTGTAGCCACTCCATATATACATCTTTTCGTTGATCTTTCCCTCGCCTGTCGTCTTAATGTTCTGCTGTAGAAGGCTTTATAGACAGTGTGGCCTGGCTGCATTGTTACTAGGTGGCCAAACTATATTTATTCTCTATTTTAAAATTTACTTCACGCAGGGTCTTATTCCCACCATCACTATGTTGCTATTATTTGTGACTATATCTTTTCTTGTGTTGGTCAACTGTCCGAGACATCGCATTTCACATGTGCTTAATGTATATGTCTTTGATTTATTCATTGTCCATGTTTGACACTTAAACATTATAAAGAGCCTCTATGATGGTTCACAGTGTGCAGTTCGCACTGATGGTGGACACAGCGACTGGTTTATGGTTGAAACCGGAGTAAAGCAAGGCTGTATTCTATCTCCGCTATTGTTTGGAGTGGCCATTGACTGGGTGATGCGAAAATGTTGCAGGGCGAAACTGGCATCGATTGGGTAGAAAATAGTCAACTAGAAGATTTGGATTTTGCAGATGATATTGCCTTGTTAAGTAGAAACAACCAAGATATGCAAGAAAAACAGACAACTTGTCATCTATAGCATCAAAAGTTGGACTGCAGATAAGCTATGAAAAAAACAAATACAATGAAGACACCTATGGCAAGTAATGCAGATATCACACTGGAATCTAAAATGATAAAAATAACAGAGCAGTTCACCTATTTGGGTAGCAATTTTGATTGCACAGGAAATGTTAAAAAGAAATTATGATACGAATTGGCAAAGCAACATCAGCTTTTAAAAGTCTAAATAAAATATGGAACTGCAAGTTATATAGTATTAAAACTAAATTACGAATTTTCAATTCAAATGTTATATCAATCCTAACAGCGAGAGTTGGAAAATGACTAAAGATATAGAAAGCAAGTTGAATGCATTTGAAAATAGATGTCTGCGAAAAATAATGAATATAAAATGGAACGAATTCAGGAGAAGTGATGAAATCAGAGACATGTCTGGTCAACCACTAGTGACAACTGTTATAAGAAAGAGAAGATGTTGATGTATTGGACACATCTTGAGGAGAAATAATCAACGAATATCAAAGCAGGCATTGAAGTTAGATACAAAGGGTTCAAGAAAGAGAGGACGACCTAGGGAGATCCTGAAACGAACTTTGTTGAGAGAGGCAGGAAATATCGGTCTCAGTTCCATGGAGGAGATTGAGCGAGTTGCCCAGGATAGAGCGGTATGGAGAAATTACTTGCAGGCCCTATGTAACGTATAACGGTACGAGAGGAATTATTATTATGTTTGACACCTGTAGAATAAAGAATAAAATACATTTGATCATTTGTTCCTTAGCTGGCATGACAATTTTTGAATGTGTGAGTAATGGGGCTAGTTGGTAGGCGACAGCTTTTGCCTTCTGTGCAACTTATCATTAACATTAGTCATATTTTCTGAGGTCATGTTTTTCAATTGGAAGATGTTTCTGAAATTGTACCAAACACTGTCAGTTTTTAGTTGTAGTTTGTGTACTAAATACTCAGTTAATATTGCGTTAAAAATAAAATAAAATACCACCTACACTCCACCTCTAGGATATCACGTGCAAACATTTCCCATTGAACACACATGTAGGTTACTGTTACGATTTGACGAACATAAAACTCAACTTTATAGTGTGACATCTGCTGAAATAAACTATAGCATGATCTAATGATATGAGTGGTCATGAAAATATCTTCAACGCTGATTAATATTCGCTTCCACTGCCTTTCTAGCTGATTTTGTGAGTTGTATAAACTTCGGGATTCTCGCTGCAGCTAATATGTAAGTGTTCTTTGCTGACACTTTGATCTTCTTTATATGAGACTAAATACTTATAGAAACACATGGACAGCAGAGAGATGTATTATTAAACGTTTTATAATTGATAGCAACATCTCATTTAGTCTATGCGAAATTGTGAACTCAGTAAGTTCATGGTCAGTAAGATGATAACTTTCTTAGATAATGAGAATCAACATCGTACTGACAAATAGTTGAAATTCTTCCTTCATTTAGTTCGATTCAAATATTGTCTGTACATTCACTGATGTCTTTAGTATAAACGTCATTGTCTTTTATAGCTCACACTGAGGTCCGTGTCTTTTTTAAGAGTAGGTTCACCGTTCAGAAAGCAATGACAAACTACTGAACATATAAGTGGTGTCTAGAAAATCAACGACTCGTTTACTGTGGTTGCTGGCTACGTCATGTAAAGGATATGCCAGGATTTCATTTCATATTTGTTATGACGCGTCGAACATCGAGAGTAGAGTTGAAACCTATAACCCTATGTGCAAGTCAATGTATGAATGCTTATACATTAGTGAAACCCGTGTCACACTACAAGTATATCAAACATACTCAATGAAATCAGCATTTTATTGCAGTTGAAGTCGAACCCAAAATTCAATCTTTTCTCTTTCAACTATCTCTACCTCCCACCTTCTCATCCTCACTCCTCCACCTACTCGTATCCCTGCTAAGAAACAACCACACACAAAGACACTTTTTTGACTCGTTCAGGAGACTAACAAAGTAACGCTGGTAGGAGTTTGCTTGTATTCAAGAATCTAAATAACACAGAACTGTTGTTGTGACCTGGTTGGAAACGAAGAAAAGCAACTGTTTACACTGCTATCAGTGGCAACAGTAAGAATATTATTTCCTGCCACGGCAGAGATTAAAATAATTATTAGCTGCAGCATAAACGTCTCTCTTTACCGCAGAGTGAACAGCGTAACTACATCGACATTGCCTCCAGCAAATACAGCAAGGTCTGGTGTATGTCGGTTGCACCAGTTACCGACCCAACTGAAAGGACACCATCGTAAACGGTTGCTGTGTACACACACACACACACACGCACTCACACACAAAGTATTAAGTAATGTCTTATCGATTTGCGGTCGGCAAATTTCAACTGTTTAAACCTGTCTCGTTGATATTACTACGAAGAAGACGGGACGGGAGATAATATCTCCCATTTAATCAATATGGACGAAACCGCCAGTTTCTTCTCCTTTGCTCAATCATGTGAGAAATTATACCACAGGTTGGTCGAAGGAGGTCATTACACAATCATCAAGTGGCTAACGGGACTTCTTATTTACGCCAAGGTTCAATAGGAAGAGAAATGATAATATCTCATCCACTTAATGTTACTGACTCTTCGTTGTTTACTCCAGCGTGCCATGTTACGTCGGGTTGACGGCGGCGTCTGACGGCTGTCATTCTTGCACTCTGGTTGGTGTATTAACTCTGATGCGTAAACTAGTATGGAGAACTAGACGTTAAACAAACAAAGAAACGCCACCCTGTAAAGATATTCAGAGCTTAGTATTAGCATAATCTAGGATTGTTTTTAGAATGTATACTCGGGTTAAGAATTACCACATCGTCGTTGTTATTGAAATATACCTTATTTGCAATTGAATTTACTGTAGATAATAATAAACGACCGTTACCCATTATTCATTGTCTAAGTGTACGTGTGATATGTTTTTAGGTCTATAAAAGATTTTCCTGGAATAGCTGTTGGAGGACATATCATAAATAATCTGAGATACGCTGATGATACTGTCTTAATAGCAAGAAATGAAATGGAGCTACAGAAATTAGTTTATAAGGTTGTGACAGAAAGTAACAACAAAGGACTCAGTTTGAATATTAAGAAGACAGAAGTAATGATCATATCAAAAAGCAGATTTTGCCAAAATGCACCATCACAGTAAATGGGACTGATCTAAGACAAGTGCAGCAATTTAAATACCTCAGAGTCCTGGTAACATCAGATGGCAGATACCGATCAGAAATAAAGAGCAGAATAGGACACGCGAAAACATCATTCCTGAAAATGAGAAGCATTATCTGCAACAAGTCCTTGTCAATCCCGATCAGAATGCGAGTTATTCAGTGCTACATAGAACCAATACTGACATACGGATGTGAGTCATGGACAATGAAGACACAGATCGAAAAATCTCTGAGGGCCACAGAAATGTGGTTTTATAGAAGAATGATGAGAATCTCATGGACTGCTAAAATGACTAATGTTGAGGTGCTGAATGAGATCAAGACACAGAGAAAGCTTATCATCAATATAAGAAAGAGACAGTCATCATTTTTCGGGCATGTGATGAGGAGGTGAGGTTTAGAACACATCGTGACAAACGGTAAAATCGAGGGTAGACGAGACAGGGGAAGACAGAGAGAGAAAAGTTGGATGGCCTGACTTCTTGGCACTGTAGAGCGTCAACATCTGAGTTGATAGCAAACACCAACGACAGAGATTTGTGGAGATCCATGATCGCCTACGCCAGCCGGCACGGCACCTGATGATGATGATTAGTGATATGATCACACTGTTGCATCAATAGAGGTATGATTACAGAACTTGAATATCCCCAGAAAATGCAACGTTCTCCCCACCCATGACATGGACGGAGTACTGCTGGAGTTCTAGATAAATACCCTATGCCAACGCCACATAGTCTGCTCATTTCAGATAGAAAGAAATTGACAATGAGAGGTTCTTATTCTCTTTATTCCAATATTCGGAGTGTGTTTCTTAGGATATGACATGTTTGTGGATATAACTGTGGTACATAAACATGCTCCAAGACAACCAAAGAATCCGCGATGTATCGAAGCAATATATATATATTTTCCTTGTTTGTTAAACTTATTACAACTATAATTGAACAATAACCAAATTCGGTTAACCGACAACTTGTGCATCTGGTTTGTTAATGTCGTAATATTCAATTGGTTCCCGTTATTTTACGGGTGTCTCCGCTGGGATCAGGTTAATAAGTACTGGTCTATTCAATTGTTGCGTTTTTCTGTGTGTTGATATTTTGTTGTCTTCTTCTTTTCTTTGCGTTCGTTCTTTACGACCAATTTTAATCACCCTGTGATATGTTTGATCTTTGCCAAGAACGTGTATACGTTGCACATTGGTTTGGTAGGCCCCTAAACGCATAGACTTGTACATGTTTAGGATACATGCATCCGATTTCATCCAAACCTCCTTAGTCGCCTCTTACGACATGCATGGCAGGTAACAGTGGTTCTATTCTTTACACCCCACATTTGGACCCCGGTAACCACTCGGGCGAATATTTTGTTGTTTTTGGTTCATTGTAGTGAAGGGCAGATCGCTCTTACTGGGTTCGCTCTGCGTCAGTCTTTGGCTGTCCCCAGCCAACCTGCAAGGCTGCAGGTTGCTATTTTCTTTTAGGGTTGTTACCCTTAGACGACCTGATTTCCCAGGTTGTTGAGCGTCATCTGCCCAGGTTACCGGTCTGTTTTTAGACCACTTGTTTTGCCTGCCGTCCAATTTTGTGTACGGTTTACTTCGCTAGGCTTTGATTGTCCCCAATCTAACTACAAGGCAATAGTAGTTCCCTGCGAGGGGAAACGCGCACTGGATTCAAACCTCTGCTGGGATTTCCAGTTTTTCTGCAGATTGAGGTGGTCCGCTTATCCCTACGATTGCTTTGGTGTCTGCCCACCGTGTCTATCAGTTCTCAACGTGCTCACATTCATAATGCCTCTAGGCTGTCTGAACATGGAGCTCAACTAGGGTCCCCAGCTCAGAGTTTCACCCGATGTGGGCCCACGCTCAACTCAATTGGCGTCCCCACCTCAGGGCTCAGAGTTTAGCCCCACGTGGGCCTACATCTCTTTTCTGGATGCACCTCTCATCCGTTTACGTTTATTTGTTCAGACTTTTCTACCGGTCGGTCGGGAGACTGTGGTAACTGTGGTGCGGCTTATGCCTTGTTACACTACGCGCTTATTGGACTGTTGCTCCAGAGCTGGCAATTTTAGTACGGTCATTTACTCCGGGGGAGCTAGCATTCGTACGCAGAAGACTCGTAGATTACCGTTTGTTACGTTTCGACCACTAGCTTTTCATCGGACTTCGGCCAGGAGATGCGTGCATTTTGTTCCGGGTTTTGAACCTGCTTTACTTTTCCGTGCTTGCACTACTACCACTACCTGGTGCTCTCCCTCGATCCCTACCCGATTAGCCAGACAGGAACCGTTGTCTATTACCAGGGTCACCACGTGGAGGTAGGGTAGGATCTTGATAAGTGCCAGCTCACCAATCCTGGCGCTACGTTGTCCTATGCACCTTTGACCTCTGGCGTCCAACTGACACAACGAATTACTCTATAAGGTGCGAATCACAAACAGTGGTTTAACAAGTGGTTAATGTAAAACGAACAAAGAATGGAGATGTTCCTGTATTTCATCTCCATTCATTGTATTGAACGAATATCATGTTCTCTGCATGCGTGACTGCATGCGCTTTCACTTGACCATCCTGAAGTCGTATCTGCCTTAGAGTAAGAAAGACTACGCGTTACATTAGATATGTGTAACCATTGCTTGTGTTCAGAACATAACACTAAGTTATGAAATTGGTGCCAGCCAGACTGTAAATGAAACTCTTGATCGTGTTATACTATTAGTAATTGACAAGGGACTGCTAATACATTCATTTGACGGACATGCTATCACATTACCCGGGATGTCTGGCATTGTATATATCACAATACCATATTGTCACAGGCATGCTGTCTCACTTCTTTATATTTGTTGTTACTTTATGTTCTGGCTAATTCAATGTATCTTGTACACATTCAATGCATCTTCAACTTATGCAAATGTTTTGCATGAATGACTACTGTTTTAATGCGCTACGTGCAGTGATATTGATGTTGTTAATGTCCCTGCTACTGTTACAACGGAAGCTATCTTTACCCCATCCCTGTAATGTAAACATTACAAGTACTACTATTTGCCACAGTACTGTTCGGCATTTTGTGTCAAATACTACGTGAGTCGGTGATTATTAGGGATGAACAAGCACAAGTTTGTAGAAACTGAATCGAAAAATGTACTTTCCAACTGTTGGTAGCTTTAAAGTTGTCTAAATCACGTGCATTAACAAATCATATATAGAGACAGAACACGATATAAGGAAATAAGATATAGAAAAACCATAGGAGAGAGTATATGATAAACGTGGTTGCATAATTTTTTAATCGAAGTAGAATCTTTGTATTTGTTTATATGTTTATCGGTACTGACTGAAGCTAAACAGGCTGGTTTCAATAGCAGTTATTTCATGTTCGCAGTGTTTTCTTTAAGAACTAGTATATCGATAGAGGGGAGACTGCAGTAAAACTATGTAAAGTGGCGAAACACGTAATAACAAAGTATTGTAGTTTTACAAAATACAAAAAACAACAATACACTGCAACGTTTCGACCAAAAGGCCTTTATCAAGCAAACGATGCAACATGAATGACGAATTTCACAGCACACTACATATAGTCTACGACAGAGATATTCCAACGCTAAAAAATGAAAATCTGGGACTATAACGAAATAAATGGAAAAAAAAACAAATTAGAAGTGGAAAAAGAGAAACATTAAAAAATCAACGAAATATATAGCTCGTATACATTTAACGATATAAAGATGGACATAATACATTAAGGACTTATACAGTGATAACAGACAAGAAATAAACATCAATTACAACCATGAAGGACCACAAATACTTCCATCAGAAGTTATCAACGCCATAAGACACACGAAAAAAGGCAAAACCCAAGGACCAGACAACATAACAACAGAAGAAATAGAAGCAACAGGCGAATTGGGCGTAGGCGTTTTAACAAAATTATTCAATGACATCTATAACACCGGATATGTACCCAAAGATTTACGACAATCCATTTTTATAGCACTACCAAAGAAAGCAGGAACGATAGAATGCGAAGAACACCGCACAATCAGTCTCATGAGTCACGTAACAAAACTACTTTTCAGCATTATTATGAGAAGGTTACGAAACAAAATAAGACCAGAAGTTAAGGAAGAACAATGTGGCTTTGTTGAACGCAGGGGAACAAACAACGCAATATATACGAGGGAAGTCAATAAGTAAGCCACAAATGGCTGTAGAAAAATAACTAAACATGATAACAACTTGAAACCAGTTTATTTTTATACATACATTGTTCCTTTATTTCTCAACATAATTTCCACCAACATTAATGCACTTATCCCATCGTTTTATCAATCCTCCCAAACCGGCTGCATAGAACTGCGGGCTCTGTTTTCTAAACCACGTTTTCACTTCACATTCAACTTCCGCGTCATTCGCGAAATGTCTCACGCCAAGGTGGGTTTTCAGTTGACCAAAAAGGTGGAAATCGCTAGGGGCTAAGTCGAGACTGTAAGGTTGATGCTCAGAACTTTCAACCGTAGTTGGTTAATTCTCTCTTGAGTTAATCGAGCCGTATGTGGTCTGGCATTGTCATGAAGAAGCAACACTCCTGTAGTCAGCAGTCCTGGGCATTTTTTCGAATTGCATCATGAAGCATCGATATAACTTCACAGTATGATTCAGAATTCACATTGTCACATTTCTTCTTGAAATTGGTTAAAAGCACTCATTGACAATCCCAGAACACCGTCAGCATGACTTTCCCTGCTGATGGCGTAACCTTGATGTGGGTACTCAGACAATTGAAGGAGGAACACAAAATGAACCGATTTGGCTTGTCCTTGCGTCATCTCTGTCGATACGAAGATGAAGAAGACATGCTGAACAGGATTGTTACTGAGGATGAATCATGGGTGCATCACTACCAGTCAGAATCAAAGCGTGCTTCAATACAGTGGAAACATCTTTCTTCGCCTTGTGTCATAAAATTCAAGGTTACGCCATCAGCAGGGAAAGTCATGCTGACGGTGTTCTGGGATTGTCAAGGAGTGCTTTTAACCAATTTCAAGAAGAAAGGTGACAATGTGAATTCTGAATCATACTGTGAAGTTATATCGATGCTTCATGATGCAATTCGAAAAAATGCCCAGGACTGCTGACTACAGGAGTGTTGCTTCTTCATGACAATGCCAGACCACATACGGCTCGATTAACTCAGGAGAAAATTAACCAACTACGGTGGAAAGTTCTGGAACATCAACCTTACAGTCCCGACTTAACCCCTAATGATTTCCACCTTTTTGGTCCACTGAAACCCACCTTGGCGGGAGACATTTCGCGAATGACGCCGAAGTTGAATGTGAAGTGAAAATGTGGTTTAGAAAACAGAGCCCGCAGTTCTATGCAGCCGGTTTGGGAGGATTGATAAAACGATGGGATAAGTGCATTAATGTTGGTGGAAATTATGTTGAGAAATAAAGGAACAATGTATGTATAAAAATAAACTGGTTTCAAGTTGTTATCATGTTTAGTTATTTTTCTACAGCCACTTGTGGCTTACTTATTGACTTCCCCTCGTACAATAAGAACAATAATGGAAAGATCAATAGAAATGAAGTTGGACTTATACCTATGTTTCATAGACTACTCAAAAGCTTTCGATAAAGTAAAACATGGAGAAATAATCAGCATGTTAGAAAGTATAAATATTGATGGTAAAGATCTTAGACTGATCAAGAATTTGTACTGGCAACAAAGCGCAGCCATTAGACTAGAGAGTAAGATTGGAATCTATCAGGCGATACAGTTGGGAGTACGGCAAGGGTGCGTACTCTCACCAGACCTATTCAACTTATATAGCGAAAACATCATGAGATCTATAGAAGAAAAGACAGGAATAGCAGTCGGTGGACAAAATATAAACAACCTAAGATACGCTGATGACACAATTCTCATGGCTACAAATGAACACGATCTGCAAGACTTGATAGACATACTAGTGAGAGAAAGTGAAAAGAAAGGATTAAGCATGAATATAAAGAAAACAGAGGTTATGGTTGTCTCCAAGAAACAAGAAACACCAACATGCAATATCAAAATAAATAACACAACACTGAAACAAGTCCATCGATTCAAGTATCTAGGAACATTCCTAACATCAGATGGAAGATGTACAACAGAGATTAGAGTAGAATAGCTCAAACGAAAGCAGCTTTTATGAAAATGAAGAATACACTATGCGTGAACTCACTACCAATGACACTGCGAAAACGAGTACTCCAATGCTATATTGAACCAATTCTTATGTATGGCAGCGAATCATGGACACTGAACAAACAATCAATACGATCATTGGAAGCCACAGAGATGTGGTTTTACAGAAGAATGTTGAGAATTCCATGGACAGCAAAGAAAACAAACGTGGAGGTTTTAAATCAGGTCTGCACACAAAGAAACCTTATCAAAAGAATAAGAATCCGACAATCATGGTTCTTCGGGCATATAATGCGAAGAGAAGGTTTAGAACATTTGGTGACTACAGGTAAAATTCAGGGAAGGAGAGATCGTGGAAGACAGAGGGAGAAGATGTTGGATGGCCTGACATCATGGTTCGACAAAATATCGACGTCAGAACTGATTACATGCACCAAGCAAAGAGAGTTGTGGAGAGACATGATCGCCTACGCCGGCAGGCATGGCACTTGATTGATTGATACATTTAACATATACGCATATATAATATGGAGCATGAGAAGAGAAAGTACTAAGAAGCATAGGAATGTAGAGCGTTGAGTCCAGGAGGTCGCATTTGATGAGGTACTGCTCGTCTGTTGTGCGAAGAAATCTCATTTCATTCGCAGTTGCGCTTACACTACTACACAGTGTTAGAATAGCTCACTTTTTGATTTCTAAGATGAGAATGAGTTTTAAGAATGCCATGAGAAGCAACAGATGCAAGAAATATGATCAATAAATAGACAGTGTACAAGTATTAGGGGCTTACGAATAAATACAAATGACAAAACATAGGATTCGAACCACACACCCTTATTCATTACGGCACCAATTGCCTAGCCCTACAATACGAGTGCTCTTAAAAACATAACCAGCTAGCTATTTAAAAAAAAATAGCTTTACTGAAAAATACTTTCATAAATTTTTCGCCATTAGAACACAGAATAATTATGTCAGATTCGACCGAATAGTGTTTGCACAAACATTTGCCATAAGCTCCTGATTACAGGGCATCAATTTTATTGTAGGGCCACCTCTTTGTTGTGGAGTATGGTCTTGGTTAGTGACAGTTCACTGACGCTGGCGCTTTATTGTCACCATATTTCATTACGCCCATGACTCATCATGAACATGAAAGTTTGTGAAAGCTAATGTTGAAGAAAAAAAATGCGTTGACTATAATTTCACTGGCAGTTGGACGTCAAGAAATTCACTGTGGATGCTGTCTAGAGTCTCCCCTTCTACCTGTACTCTAATTTATTTAGTCATTTTAATTACTGATATGCTTTCTCACTGTACTTAACAAGGCAGCATATCATGCAGTGTAAAGTTGGACGGAAACAGTGTGAGTAAAGGAACTCGTAATGATAATTATTGGTAGTAAAGGGTAAACGCAAGAATTATGTTTTAAGGAAGTAACAATACTATGTTGTAGTGCACAGAAGCGTGAGAATCCTTTGTGCTGCTGCTATTTCCACATTGATGTATGTGTATAAAGTTGATATATTTTGTTCTCACTTATTACAGCTCACGTTCGAAGGCATGCATATATATATATATATATATATATATATATATATATATATATATATATATATATATATATATATATATATATATATATGTTATAGTGGGGCTTGTGAGAGCTAAAGCCTAGAGAGTATACCATGGTAGAAAATCCCAACTGCTTTGTGGAAAAAAAAACCTCTTTTTCATACTTCGACGTATATTAGATCCATATTTTTTATTGACCATCGACACACGATGGGTGATGTGATGAACAGCATCCGGCCGTCTTTACTTCCTAGTGCTATTTCCTGGTACTGAATTAAGGCTGGTTCGAACTGAGAGCCGTTACGGTGAGAAAATTGTTTGACACCAACTGTGGAAACGAACCACTGCTGTATGGATCATCACGGTCATGCAGACGGCTAAATGAGTAAACCTTGACCACAAATCCGACTGGAGGGAACATAAGGCAGTATATTCCATTCCATCATCTGACATCCCTTACAAACCCTGCTGGATTCCACATGTATGGACTTTATCTTTCCTTTGAATGAAAACATTAGGATCGAGAAGGGTTTATACAAAATGGACAAGGCACATTCCCTATATTAGCGGCACATGCCAGACAAGAAACATAAATGGAGAGAGCACTTCATCCTTGCTTTAGGCACGGACTAAGATGGCTAGGACATGTGAACATAATGGCGAATAGCGGGATACCCCGACAGGTACTGTTCTGTGAACTTTTGAAAGGAAAGAGGTTCCAAGGCAGACATAAGGATAGATGTAAGACCTACGCCAAGTACTTCTCTATCGGCCCAAATAATTGGGTAAAAACTAGCTGATTACAGAGTTATATTGAAAACAACATTACGCAAGTGTATGGGCTCTTTCGAAGAGAAACTTGGTGATGAACTTTAAGGTAAGAAAAGCAATCGCAAACTCAGTAGTAGCTAGTTGCACACTCGCCACTATTTTCAGGTTAACTTTTTAAATGCATTTATAGACATGTATAATATGCCATTGTGATATTGTGCTGTTTCATGAACTAATTTGATTTGTCTCAGACAAGTTTCGCAGTTGATAAATTGTGAATAATACTCATATACATGTTCACTATCTCAAGTTTCTTTCTATTGCTAAACTGCCATACTTCATGTTTTGTTTATTTTTGTCTAAGTATAGCTGCAGCTGTTCAAGGGTTAGTGAACAACAAGTAAAGGCTAACAGCTGCTATCAAAATGATGTAAGAGAATGCAATGATTCATGTCGCTGTGAAGAGCTTGGACATTCATTTGTTTTTGTTTGAAATGGGTCTATGTTCTGATCGTTGATTAAGTTTATTCCTACCGATATGTGAGTGTTTGCAAGTCGTGTCTGAGAATAACAAAGAAAGAAATACACATGATATCATCTATATTTGTTTCGTAAATACGTAAGTACGTGTAAAAGCGTGCTTGCCTGTCTGTATGTGCGTATCTATGACTGTGTCTGCAAGAACATATGTATGATAGAATGATCATATCATACCACAGGATTTATACATCCACGCATGTGCTTGAGGGTCACCCGATACACTCTTACTTTGTTTATAGTCAATACGACATAAGTAAATTTAGTCAGAAAGTCCTTCGAAGTTTACTATAGTTGTAAGTTCCATGTGCACTTTTAAGAGCATATCTATATCGTTACTAACTGTAAATGTGTATTACGTCATTTCATTTCTTCATCGGTTTACTAAAATATACACTCACCCTCTGAAAAAAAAACCCATCGCAACAACTCATGGATGTTTACTGTAGTATACAGAAGCGCAGCTGATTATGAACAGTGTTGTTGTAAATCACGTGTTCGTTCGTATGTCCCATCCATTTTATGTCCTTTTCTATAAGACTGAAAAAAATGATGCTTGCACCTTATAAATGCAGTTTACGGCAGTATTTCTTTTCTAATTTCCGCCATCATTAAAAACTTTTGGGTATCTCGTCTTCTTCTTCATTATGTGTTACTTCTTCACATTTAATTGCATATCCTTTACAGGATAAAAATCAACCCCAGCTTTTTAACGCTGTTTGTGATTTTTCTAGGCATTATTACTTTCAGTAGTTTGCCATTGCTTTCTGAACGAGTGGTGCCATCGTCTTTTGTAAAAATCCACGAGAAACAACTTGCAACCAAGCTGTCCGCAGCGCGATTCGAACTCAGAACGTCGGGGTTAATAGACAGTCACTATCCCCTAAGCCACATACGCCACCGTGTTATTTCTACTTTGTCTATTTCTGTATCTCTGTCATTCATATGCTCTTCTGTTTGTATAGTTTTTCACAATATATCTCATGTCAAATATGCTTTATATTCGTGCGTTGATGTAGACTAGTGGTTAGCGTTCTTGCTTCATAGTCTAGGTTCAGTAACTATTTAGAGGGGAATTTTTCCGACCGCAAACTGTTCTCAGATCGTCTCAGACTCATTTGGGTACCGTAACTAGTCTGTAAAGTAAAGACAGCCGGCATGGTGTTGACCACTTGACCCATTGTATAATGTTGGTCAGCTAAAAAGTACGGACCCAACACCGTTTCTCCCCAATAGACAACATTGTATGATATATGTGTTTTATACATGTTACTTTATAAAATATTGTAATAGTTTATCTTTTCTGTCTTCTGTACTTTTAATTAAAGGTATGTAATTTATCTTTATATTACCAAAATATTATAATATGTGTGCTCATCACGCCAGTGATTTCTTGTGTTCTACACTAATTATATACACCTGCTTCTTTTGTCACTTCACCTCTATTGTGTTTTTCATTTTCTTTTTTTCTACCTGTCCTCTTTCTCACACTCTGTCTTTATGTGGCCATATTCTGTTATACTTATTATGATCAAATATTTTTAAACATACTTATTATTTTTTTTTTAAATACGCTTGTTGTTCGTTATTTGTTACTGTTTGTTTTGAAATAAATAGAGAAAAGTCTGCAACATTGAAAATAAACACAACATTTATAAGAATAGAAACAAACAAAAATGCATACAAATATTTTCAAATAGATATATATATATATATATATATATATATATATATATCTATTTTGAAGTTTTGAGATTCTTCACATCAGGCAAACTTGTTTCAAATATGAATTATTGACTTGCTATGTCCAGTCTGCGTCATTTCAAACATTGTCTTACGGAAATTTGTGGAAAAACAAAACAACGAGAGAACAAAATAAGTTAACGTGACGTGATCCCTGGCACAACAACACCTTCCTTTCTTCGATTTCAAACAAGACAATAATTAGCAACGTTACCGAACAGGTAGCTCTTTGTTCATAAAAATGTTAGCAGACACATGATATAATCGTAGTGCTATTTCCTGGTTTCATTTACTATGACATAAACTATTGACTTTGGTTTATTTTTAGTCTATACGTGCCATGATGTCATAACACGTCCAGCACACTAACTTTATCAGCTCATGTGTCGAGACTTTCAACGGTGTCTGGGAATATAATATTTGCTATCATTTCGGCGTTTGGGAATATACTATTTTCTATCATTTCGACATTTGGGAGTATACTATTTTCTATCATTTCGACGTTTGAGAATACACATGTATACTATTTTCTATCATTTCGACGTTTGGGAATACACATGTATACTATTTTCTATCATTTCGACGTTTGGGAATACACATGTATACTATTTTCTATCATTTCGACGTTTGGGAATACGCATGTATACTATTTTCTAATATATACAAATAGTCACAGCGTGGTAAGAACAACATACTTATTAGAAACAAAATCAGGAGTAAGACAGGGTTGTGTGCTCTCACCTCTTCTCTTCAACATATATATAGACAGAATAGTGAAAGAGGCACAGTGCGAAAAAGACCTTATTGACATAGACAATGATCACGACGACCAATTAAACAACCAAATCAACGAATTGCTTTTTGCGGACGACCAAAGTTTAATCTAATGAAGATGAAGATCAACTACAATATCACATGAATTCACTGCTAATAGCATGTATGAAGTACAACGTGAAAATAAGCAAACAAAAGTCCGAGACCATGAAAATCAGCAGAACACCAAGCCAAGCAAACATACAAATAGACAAGACCAGAGTAAAACAAGTTTCTGAATTCCAATATTTAGGCAGCATTTTCACAGAGGACGGAAAACTCGATAGAGAAATAGAGACAAGGTGTCCAAAAGCAAATGCAGTGACCTACCAACTGGCACCATTACTACAACACCCAAATATCAAGATGGAAGTGAAAAGACAGATGATAAAAGTATTTTCCTACCAACACTTTGTTACCAGTGCCAAACTTGGTCTCTTACAGCAACATATCACATAAAGCTCAACACGTGTGAAATGAAATGCTTGAGGAAGGCAGTGAGAGTCACCAGGAAAGACAGACTACGAAATGAGGACATCAGAAGCAGAGTGGGCATAACTTCATGCACCGAATACATCGAAAGACAACAATTGCAGTGGTTTGGACATTTAATGAGAATGAAATACAACCAACCACCAATAACAGCATACAATAAAAAGAGATCGGGTACTAGAGCTAAGGGAAGACCAAGAAAAGATGGATAGACAATATCAAGACCACACTACATAAACACAGATATAACACAACAAGGGCGACTCATCTGGCCCTAGAACACAAATTAAAGCTCTTGTCCCTACCCTTAACGGCAAGAGTGGACAGCCAACTACATCTTCCACCTGGGAATAAAACACCTGGGAATATGATGATGAAAATCGGGGTATATCCTAAAGGACGTAGCCATCAACTACAGTAAACGAGTCGTTGATTTTCTAGGAACCACTTATACGTTCAGTAGTTTGCCATTGCTTTCTGGACGGGTGACGCCATCGTCCTTTTGTTAAAATTAAAGGAAAACCTTCGGTTCGGTGCCACGAACACAGTAAATCTGGGGAATCTGTGGCTTTTTCTGCCATCCCTCGGAATTGAACCCGCACACACATGGTGCTGTGCTTTGTCACCGTAGTCCAACGCGCTACGAACACGCTGGACAGACGGGCATTCCGGGGATAAAACCTGCAGTTACTGCCTGTAATACAGCTTTGTAGGCGGTACGTATTCCTGGGAGTACGCGCCTATGAGTATGTGCACTAACAACTACGCTATCGCAGCTCTCAACTCACTTTGTTTTACTTTGCCTATGTTCAGCCATTATTTCTCGTATCTTTTCATGATTAGAACATTAATATAACACATTTTGTTTCTGTATCTTATGCTCTCTCTCTCTCTCTCTCTCTCTCTTCTCTCTCTCTCTCTCTCTCTCTCTGTCTTGTGTGTAATTCGTGTTCTTGTTTCTTCAATTGGAATCATACGTTTTTGTTGATGTCTGACACGAAATATGTAGCGACATATATATATATATATATGCGCAGCAAAACCAAATTCAAGGAAACTAGAACAGGACAAACAGCTATAAAAAATTCTGTTCATGGTGGCTTAGAACATAGTAGTAACGAAATTTGTGTAAGAATAAACACACACTATTAGTTGAAAGTTGTGTAGAATTTGATACATTCCAGTGCAGATTAGTAGTATTGGTGTCACTTAATGATGATTGCTACTGAAATTGCTTTTCAGGGGTGCTGCTGGGTTAGCTTTTATCTAACGTTTCGTTACCTAGTCTATGCACCTCCCTTCGTGCCGACATTATTTTTGACTGGCTACAATCTATACATCTACTAATGAATGATAGCATGTCCAGACTAATTCTCTCTATCTCTCTATCACGCACACACACACTTACTTCTAAGTAGAAAATGTGTGAATGCTCTTCGAATGCGCCATATCAATAACTTGTTAATCACTCTGTGTTATTTGTATATGATCTGAGCCGATTGTATGTTGTGCCAGTTATACGCCTACAAATAGGTCAGCACATCCGATTTATGCACTGCCTTTTATTCACTGTCTTTTATTTATTAGGATAGCTTTCCTATTTCAGTCGCCTCTTACGACATGCCTTGTAGGTCGCAGTCTACTATTCTTTGCTTCACACGCGGGTTCCGGCACCACACGGGCGTATGAAGGAACCTCTGTGAAATTCATTGACTTGGTCATTAAATGCTTAGTATAGTCATCATCAAGGTGCGTATCCTTTATATGACGGTGCTCTCTTTGCAGTGCATATAAAATTCACTGTCTCCAGCTAGTTCACCTACTTCGTCGATGGTCATATTCATGGTTTCTTTAACATCTTGTAGCCATCTTCTTCTTGGTCTGCCTCTGCGTCCTGGGACCCTGCCCTCTACTATTGTTCTCTCCAGGCCATCGTGCCGCTTGATGCGACCAAAGTATCTAATTTTTCTGTATAGTATGATGTTTATCAGACAATTATCTTTAACATTTAGTTCTTTCAGGACATTAATATAGTAAGAATGTTTAAAAAAAAAGTAAATATGTGTCATGATTAGTTATGAGATATGTAAGACTGTTTATACTGTTTGCTACAACTGGAGCAGCATCCAACTTATTGTCGGACGTTCGAACTGTTCCAAGTGGCTACACAATGTCCGTGTAATCGAGCAAGATATCACCTTAAAACATGAAAAGGTCATCAAGTGAATCAATAGAATTAAGAGAAACAGCATTGCCGATAATTAACGAGGCGTCTATGCTTTTTACGTACTCTTTACGAATCATTGACCTCTCCTCGAGGATACGAATGGTATTCTGCCATGTGGGTGGGAATGTGATCAAATTATGTGGTAACTCGTCAAACTTGGAGCTTTGTTCTTAGAGGTACATATAACAAAAATACTATGGAACAGAACGTCAACAATTGACACTTTTAGCCTTATTTAAAACAAATAATCATTCTTACAAACATGCATCCTACATGAGGTCAAAATGAATTCAATAAGTAGGTCTTGTTTTTTTTTCGAAAATCTACAATTGAGAATCAAAATTAATGGATATGATCATGAATTGATTGAGCTTCCCGAGACGGTAGTGAACAATCAAAAAATATTTTTTCTCGAGATTTTGTGTGCATATAAACACTTCCAATTCCTAACAAGATTGCATAAGTGTGTTAAAAAGGAACATGTTGTTTTGATGTCTGGATGTTTCAACGTTGCACAATCAAATTGTTGGACTTAACGCGTTTGAAATGGAATTGTTTATTGTAGCATAGCTACCATAATTACTGATACATTTACTGATATGTCAATGCAACTGGAACAAATCATAAAAACTCAGGTTTGTAACCAACACCTTTTTTTATTAAATGAAAGGACATTCTGTGAGAGAGAAAAGAAAATACGCCTACTTTCACAAAAGCTGTTTAAAAACCAAAAAACTTTTAATTGACTTAGACATCATGAAAATTTAACGAATTTTTTAAAGAATTTACCACGATAATTGTTATGAGATTTCAAAATAATATCGGTTGAAATTTCAACACTGTTTATTTATGTTTACTTTTTATTTATGTTCACATTAACATATTAGCTGTATTAAAACACGTATTTTCATATCGTAACGTAGTTAATAGAGTAGAAATAGGACCGACTATATACAGGGACAAGGCCAGAGGTTTAAAAAAATATTCAATGATGATGCCTTTATATTTAATTTATAGTTAAATGTAACACGTCCTTTAATATGCAGTCACCAGTTTGACAGTTTTATGTTTGTTTGTTGTACGGGGATTTGCTTATTTCTGTTTAGTGGATTTGTTTGTTAGTTTCTTATGAGATTACATCCGATTTTAATCTTCTTAAAGCCCCGGGATGCCGCTTTCAACCTAAGAACGAGTCTTCTTATGGTTATATCAAGACGTGTAGGCAAACAAATATGATAGAAAGAAGAATAAAATCTGTACTTAGAATCCTAGTTAACAGTATCTACTACCTTTTCATTTATTGATATGCCATCACGCTCTCTGATATATTTATCCTTGATCACTAGCACGTAACATTTTAATTTCCGTGAATAGAGTTGGTATTCAGTGGGATCAGCATCAATTCCAATCTGCAACTTGTTTATGTCGGCTTGGCCTCGCCTTGTTATCTAAATAATTTCAGTTCATGTGTTTTAACCTCCCCATGCAGCATATGTAGGTCATGAGTGTTGAAAGGGTCAGAGTAAGATTACCAGAGCGCCTTGCTTCGTCTCAGGTTTTGGATTTCGTTTCGTTTTCTCTAATCCTATTTTGCCTGAGCCTTAGAATAAGAAGATATTTCTAGAACGGGTCTTTCCTGTGCGCTTCATAAATAGTGTTTTTGACCGCATTTATTATTTCCGAGATCCACCTTTTACATGGATGACCTTTTGTTTTGTCTGCACAGTATCGGAGTAGCATTGCTTCTTGAGGAGGCGGCGCACTGTCTGTTGGTAATCTGTTTGTGTGGTATAACCCTGTTAAATGAACACGGAAAGCGACTGTTTATGCTTCACACTGGCGAATAATGTAACAAATATCGCTACTATATTTTATATGTGGAAAAAGTCATACTCAATATCACCAGGAAGATCTAGTTTGTTTGTCAGATATTAAGTGGAAACTTTGAAAGCTAACAAAGAAGCAGGACGTAACTTGTTTACCTGGTGTTCTCAACCTTGTCGTGATGTATTTGTTATAGTTATCATATACAATAGTCAGAAAGTGGTCAATAACGTCAAATAAGATATTGTCCAGTTACCAGCACATCGATCAAACAACTAAAGAAAACAATGTCACACGGATTGGAGTCAGTATATAGTGTTTACCTTACAACATAGACATCATATCATTTTTTCTCAGACAAGTGTTTCAGGTTATTCATTCGTGTACTTTTAAAATGACAGTGGTGACTTGCACGTTAAACTTTTTGTTGTTGGACAGAGTACATACACACATACGCAGAACGTTTATTTTATTTTAAGCTGGTTTCCCTTTTTCATCTATTTTTGGTATACACACACATGTCGAACTTATCATGATAGTCTATTCAATGTTTTAGACTATCTCGGTGATAACTATTTGATGTGCAAATTTGTGTTCATCAATATTCACTTGGTTTGTGGGAAAGACCAGAAGTTGAAAAAAGTCGCAGGAAATGTTTCACAATGTATCTGCAAGTTTTGGGTGTCTAGTCGTTATAGCAGGCTTAAACATTTCTCAGAGACGTGTATTACTTAACATCCATTAGGTGGTATACTGAGATGTGATTGAAGGTAATGTCCATAACATTGCAAACCATCGCAATGAAAATATACCGATATCTATATGGAAAAGCTAACTGTTGATGCGTTTATCATTTCACTTCAATCCCAGAGAACAGAACACTGCATGCTTATCGTAAAAGTAAAGTCATTTTGTCGCAGGGTTAAAATATATATATACGTTCTCCTTCACAGAAGACGAAACAACAAGACATAAAACAAACTATATATTTTTGATGAAAAGTGGTTTTCCAGCGAGCAATTTTTCGAATGTTTAATTTGAAGAAAAAGCAGTGACAAGAAGAGAATTTAAGATTTGACTGAGGACCAACATTAGTATTATGTATATAAATGTACATTGAGAGAAAACTATAAGGAGGGCCGGCTTCATCTTTGGAAAGTAGATACTGACGGAAGAAATATCTTGTGATAAGCCACATCTAACAGCCACGAGAAGCAAGTATGTATGTGAAATACAAGAAATACGTAGATACATGTATGATGTTATTTCTGCATATGAAACATGCATCAGTGCTTATCTCACCGGGGAAAGTGAATGGCTCTGAGTAGATAAAACGATAGAGATTTGTATCAGGTAGTAAAGGACAACGTTTGATAATATCCCTTGCAATTAGCATACATAAGATTTTACTTAAGTATGATGGGCTCATGTTCATTTCAATGTCGACAGACAATTGGAATTATCACACATAGGTGAATGGTCATTTTACTTTTATAGTGGATCAAGAATGCATAAGTGGAGATGCATTCTAAAGCTACATCTTAAGCTTGGTGGAGAAACTATAACACTCAGAATATCAAAGAAAATGTCACAAGGTTTACCTCGAAAATCACAACTGAGTATTAACACGTAACAAATGGACAACAATAGACTTCCCATACAATCATTTAAGTGAACGCCAGCAGGCATCAGAAAGGGATGAAGGCCAAGATCGCACATTGGCATCTTGACGTCAATACTTCATTTTCGTACCGTTAACATTCTAAAATCATACCAAATCAACATCGCTGTTAAATTAATAATAACATATAATTCAAATCTTACATAACTAAAGGTTTGGGTGGGCAAAAATACTTTTGGAACGTCGTCACTGTTACCTATAAAAAAATGCAAAAATCAAGAATTTCTGTCAAGTGGATGATTTTATATGGGTCGGTAAAGATGATCTGGAATTTTGGAACGAACTGTACTATAAATAATCGCACCCGTTCTGTGTTGATTAATCAAATTCTTCGTGACTCTAACAAAGTGTTCGCGTTTGGCAGTTCCAATTTTCAGTCGGATATCTTCAACTCTGGATAGGGATGCATATTTATGAATGTTTCCAGTCATCTTAATACGATCTGCTTCTCGTATGGTATTGATGATATCTGCACTATCCATTGAATGTCCTTCTTCGACCACTACTGTATCAGTCAGTGGATCTGCCCGCTCATTGCCATTGTACTTCCGTATGCCTGGTACTAATAAAACCAACCCAAAAAACAAGATTAAGTGGGTCATTCGGGATGTGCTCAGTGTGACACGACATTCATGTCTTATATAGCCAGCTTGAATTTTTGTAGCATATTCACTGAATCGCTCAGTATACACACACGTGTGAATTCCTGTGTACTCAACCACTTCAGAGCCATAGTAACCGCTTTGATCTCCATTGCGAGGCTGCTATAGTCTGTCCATTAATTCGTGAGCACGTTTGAAATTGATTTTCTCGAAAACTACCTGTTGGATATCAGTGATTTTTGCATGCAGCCTTAGAATATCCATGACGCTAAAATAAAGCTAACCAGTAGTCCATAGATGCTACGGATTTTGCACATTGGCGAATTCCTTTGATCTTTTATGACAATTGCAAATACGGGGCTCAAATTTTAGATTTTACAGTAATCCCTAGAATTTGTCCATGTCAATTCTATTCATAGGTGTATCTCCATATTAACTTGATAGGTCAAGTAATTAAGTGTGTTGCCCTTTATGTGCAATCGTGAACTTGGATACAATATGCAACAGTTTGCCCTCCCCTTCGGTCACCATTAGACCCCAGGGTGTCTTAACTTCACCACAAATTGTATGATGGTAGACGCATTTGGATATGGAAATGTATACGTTGCTATTTCTCAGTCTGTAATCAAAATATGATTTGTATCATCCCGAATCTGACGATTCCATGAGGTTGATAATTGTTACTGGCTGGACAAATTGTAATCCAACTCGGTGCCAGTACTCGTCTTCCTCTCGGAGCACATGTTCAACACACTTCTTCCAGAACTGCATGTGTATCATTGAGAGGGACTCACGTGTCAGAACTTCAACATCACACATATTAAACGTCCTGTTCTGTTCGGCAACTTTCCTTTTACTTTAGCCCAGACAAGCTCTATCGGATTGAGGTGAGCATGATATGGAGGTAGTCGCAAAGACGTGTGGCCGTATTCCGCAATGATTTTGTCAATATGAAACACCTTTGTCTTATTTGTCATCCTTACCAGGTGCAACAACTCGGGTTTCAAATATGTATCATCGAAGCTGACATTTTCCTTAGCAAGCCAAGTCCTAATTTGATCTTTTGTATTTGATGCAGTTGGTACTTTGTCTTCCGCTGATACTGCGTTGTAATAGGATGCATTATCCATTACCAAGCATGATGGTCTGTTTAGAATTGGAAGTAGATCTTTCTCCATACAGTGCCTGAAAATATGTCCATTCATTTCTGTGTGGTAGTCCCTACCGTCGGTACTTTTTGATTGGAAAATTAGTCCAGCGTCATGGACAAGACCTTCTTCACTGCTTCCTGCATGTGTTAGTATAATACGCTGGCCTTTGCTGCTTGGTATTTTTCTTTCTGTTCACCGTCTACTGATTGCCATTCTTTAGCATTGGTGTGGTGAACATTGACCCAGGATTCGTCCAAATATACAATATCATAGCCATGCCTCCGCCGCTCACGGATCTGCCTCTGGTATTTACTTCGGGCAGCAATTAAATGTGGCTTTTCACAAATAATATTCCTGCCGCCTATAGTTTTTCTGAAGGTGAAGCCGGCGGCTCTTACAATTTTCCATAGAGTACTTTTAGAAATGTCTATGCTGCAATCTGATTGCAGTTTTAATTTCAGTTTCCTGAGAGTAACAAGTTGATTTGTCGCAAACATTTTCAAGAGCTCCCGTCTTATGACATCTATGTCAAAGTCGTCAATTGTTCTTTTCCTTCTTTGCTTGACATTAGTGCACTTTGTGTCCTGTTTAATCCATCGGGAAAAGTATTCTCTATTCAGACCAAGCGCCAGTTGCGTTAGTTTCTCAGGGTTATGAATATCGCAATATAGATGACCTCTCTTAGATTCCCTACGGAAGTGTTGGTATAGTAAAACTGTAACCTTCTGCATTGTTATAAATGTGCACTTCAGACTCATTATGAATGTGATATCAATGTCAGTTTTGATAAGCCAACAAATATGATACAATAGCTTCATACAAATAGCGAGATACACCTATAACTATACAACGGTATCCCAATTATAACGTCATATGCTTTCCGCTTTCAAAGTCGACTGGGTTAGGTGCACGGGAATTCCCGTGAAATTGTTGTTTGCTCACGATATTTCAATGTTACCATAATGTATTTTTAGAACAACGCGTCTGTGTACCGTAGATCTGTTACTATTGTGTACAATCCGGTAAGGTTGATTTTAATATAACCTGAAGAAGAAATATTTCAAACTACATCAAATTTTCTTGGAAAAAAATAATTCTCTAGCGTCATGGATATTCTAAGGCTGCATGCAAAAATCACTGAGATCCAACAGGTAGTTTTCGAGAAAATCAATTTCAAACGTGCTCACGAATTAATGGACAGACTATAGTAGTTACATCAACGGCATCTCTGTCCTTTTCGGTCCATGCACCACTGAGCCATCAGTGTATACCAAAGCATCACAATGCCATGTGTATTTATCATCGCATTTTACCCCTTTATTTACTATAGTAGGAACTTGTTATGTGCAGCTTCTATTCAGTGTCATGTAGATGGTAATGTTGGTATTTACAAGCATTGGTACCCATTGCGAATATTAATAATATCTGTAGGTCTATATACCTGCTAGATAACATTCTCGACATGGTCCATCCGTGATTTACATCTCTTTCACTTGACACTTTATTCTTTTTTAAGTATAGACATCACATCATGGAGTGAGTGTCGATTGTTAAGCAGTACATTGAACAAAATAATATTTCAGTTAATAACAATTAGTCAATTACGTTCGCTAAAGTTACTCCAAAATGTTATTTTTGTTGTGGCTGTACTCAAAGTTTCACAACTGATTTGTACTTTAAAGTATCAAATAAATAACAAAAAACCTTTGTCTTGATGATATCGTAGAATGCCAGATTCAATCAAATTGCTTTGTCGTATCTAGTTTCTGTAAATTGTTTACTTGTAAGTGCGACTGACTGTTCTTGTTTACGTGTACATGAACAACTTTTCAACACTTGGTAACCTTGACATTTATGGAATAATTTGGTTAGGGCTGTCATTAAACTTCTAAATGTAGGATACTTCCGGTAGTATTGGATTGCTGCTCTTTGTACTTTTGTTGCTTTCACTGTTTGAATATATCATCTTTGTTTATCGCTATAACCGAGATTGCCATAGTTATTTCTACAACAGCTATGGTGTTTGTATGCGTATAACTACTCTTTTTAACACTACTAGGATTTCATGAATAGTCGAGGCCGCCTTTGATAATAATGCTACTACTACTACTACTACTGCTGCTGCTGCTGCCGCCGCCGCTGCTGCCGCCGTCGCTGCCGCCAAGATGGAAGTGAAAAGACAGATGATAAAAGTATTTTCCTACCAACACTTTGTTACCAGTGCCAAACTTGGTATCTTACAGCAACACATCACAGAAAGCTCACCACATGTGAAATGAAATGCTTGAGGAAGGCAGTGGGAGTTACCAGGAAAGACAGACTACGAAATGAGGACATCAGAAGCAGAGTGGACATAACGTCATGCACCGAGTACATTGAAATACAACCAATACAACTGCTGCCGCCGCCGCTGCTACTACCACTACCACCACCACCGCCGCCGTTTCTACTACTAACACCGCCATCACTACGGCAACCATAACTACTGCTGTTTTTACGTCTGTTACTATTACTACTACTACTACTGCCACCACCACCTTCGCTCCTACCACCATTACAACTAGAACTACTATTGTTACTACTACTACTACTCTACTACTAACACCGCCATCACCACTGCAACCACAACTACTGCTGTTTTTACTTATTCTACTATTACTACTACTACTACTACCGCCAACACCACTACCACCACTACGACTAGAACTACTATTGTGTCTACTACTACTAATAGCACTCTACTACTAACACCGTCATCATTACTACAAGCACAACTACTGCTGTTTTTACTTCTACCATTACTACTATCAATACAAGAGAAGGCGTGGTAAAACTATGTAGCAAAGGGGAACGTCGTAAAAACAAAGTAATGTAGTTTTACACACAAAAATACAACTATTTATCGTATTCTGATTTTGTCGATACCCCAGTTAGGTACATTTGTAGTGTATTTATAAAACTCTCAATTTCTTTGTTCGTTTTGTATCATTTTCTTGATAAAAACCTTTAGGTTGTGTTTGGATGAGTTTAAGAGCTCCGGTAGCCCAGTGGTTAATCCACTTGCTTGGTAGTCGAGTAGTTTGTTTCCTCAACCTTAGTGGAAGTGGCATTTTTCTCGACAGCAATGGTTCTCAGATCGACTCAGCTTTAATTGAGCACTATAGAAACAATGGGCAGTACAAATGTCCGACTTGATATTGTACATATCACCCACCGTGTGTCGATGATCAAAGAAACATGATGTTATACTATCGTATTCTTCAATATATTACATGGTATTAAAACGGCTTCTCAACTTCCTTTTTTCTTATGAATAATATTCTGAATGTTGTGTATGCGAATATTGGTTTAATAAATACAAACAATATGTTTTCATCTGACTACTTTGACAATGAGAAAGGTGTTGAGTTCTAAACGTAATTATAGTTTGTTCCTGCGTTGCCCCTCCAGATTATTTCTTCCAAGTAGAGCAACTATGAACACTTGTTTGGGTTTAGTGTAAACATGTTATCTACATCCACTTGTAAATGTGTTATTCTCCTCAGTATTCATGGAACTGTTAACATCATTATTATAATATGTTGCACTCTCCAAAGTACCGCGCCTTGTGACGGACGACCTTGCTTTTGTCTGCCCGAATTTCCAATAATTATTTTGCAATGTTATAGTTTGATCTTAATATCTTGACGAAATACTCCAATTTGTGCGATAATCATGTTTATGTTTTCAACTGTATATTTACTTCTTTGTGTAGATTACTTCAAGTCTACAATATTCATGCGTATGTGTTTGTGTCAACATTTCGGGTTTCTGTTTGTTTTTGACACTTATGATTAAATGTGAATACTGAACGAATTAACACAACACTGATTGCAAAACAACGTGGGAGAAAAACAAGTGTTTTTGTCTGCTTTAAACAAAGAAAATAGCGAGGACGCGTGGGGGAGGATCTTTGCTCACGAAGTGGCATGTAATGGTTAAATCGATGATATTGTGCAAGTCATTACCTGTCCAAGATGTACATGCGTGATGCGGTGAGCAACCGTCGCCAGTGGGACAGTTTATAAGTTCGCACCTAACAGGCCTGTCACATTGTTTTGTGAAGGTTAAAGAGAGAATACATCTACTATTATTTGTGGATTTGTTATCTCAGCTGATGCAGTGACTCAGCGCACGTGCGTAGGTACGTTTGCATATATTTATGCATATCTAGGTTGTCGTGCTTTTTATGTCAACAAGTGATATATCCTGGTATTATGTTGCTTGTTATATATGAGTATGCGTTTAAATCACTCTTGCTTTATTTTAGTGATGCTTTTCATATGTTTGTAATTGTCATCATCTTCCTTGTCTCTCTTCATTACTTCTCGGTGATTTATTTCATTATTTACTTAACTATAATGGCACCAGTGTTTCTCATTTGAGATTTTATGTATACAACTTTACACAGTCAAACTAATTTACTCAAATATATGCTCTGCTAACCCCTTCGCTCTTCCCAGCCGATGTACTGACCCTCTATGTTTTTTAAGAAGACTCAATGCGTGTTTGCAATATATAGTTATTCATTATACATTGTAATATGTGCGTTCATAGGTGCACAAATAATTACAAAGTCAAAGTTATTTTTAAATATGGGTTTTGTACTTCTTTATAACGTTTAGTCCTTCTTTATAACGTTTAGTCATTCATGTTCTCTTTCACTGGTCATCATATTCAACTGCCCATCATCGTATCTCTCTCTTTCTCTCGCTTCCCCATTTTCTCTGTTATTGATGGTCTATCTTTTTGTTGTTAAGACATTTTGAAATATTTTTTTTAAGATAATATCCAGGTGACGTTAATGATATGTCATTCTAAATCTATGTTATTTATTATTATTGTTATTATAAGCACGACGATTTCTGTCAACAATATTTTTCATATGTATAAGCTAGCTATCCATGAATTTAATATTCATCTCTTGAATTACATCTTTGTTGGCATTAGCGATCGATTTAATTGTGCTGTCAGTGTCTGTCATCCGACTAACAAATACCAGTATACACGTTACATACACATATCAAAGTGAAGAATTGTCTTTCTTACTTCCCTGTCACTTTCTCTGGACTAAACTTACGATGAAACATTGAGATTGTATGCTGCCTTTGTTCTGTCATGCGGCTGTTATTATTGCCATTCATTCATTATTAACAACATAGCGTGGATCGTAGTATTAAGGAATCCAATATTACTTTGTTCTTTACCTACTTGACTTATAATACTAAGTCTTTGTTTGTTATGCTCTTGTGGTTGTTTGTCAGTAACTGTTTAATGATAACAAGTAATATCACTCTTTGCTAGCTTGAGTTATTTATCAAGAGCACTTTTTAAGATATGTGACTTAGAGAAGCGTTGTATTGTAACACTGAACGACATATCTTTTCTATGTCACTAATTCATTTGAGCGCAACATTAATATGTAGAACGCCCGAATGGCTACCGGGACCCAAATTTGGGGTGCAAAGAATAGAACCAATGTTACCTGCCGTGCATGTCTTAAGAGGCGTATAAGGAGGTTTGGCTGAGATCGGATGCACGTGTCTTAAACGTGTGAAAGTCTATGCGTTTAGGGGCCTACCAAATCAATGTGCGACGTATACCCGTTCTTGGCAAAGATCAAACATATCACAAAGGGTGATTAAAATTGATCGTAAAGAACGAACTTAAAGAAGAAGAAGAAGAATATGTAGAGAAGGAGTAGGTAGTCGAGCTGTCAGCACGTTTTTCTTCCAGTTAGGAGAAAGCAGGTTCGAAGCAATGTATTGTTAGAATCGTTTTTTTTTAAGAGCGTCAAAGATCACACAATAAATCACATCATCCACACTGTGCGGCGACAGCATGGGCTGTCTTAATTTATTAGTCTAAGAATCGAAATATAGACCTAACTATAAATTTATTAGTGTGTGCTGCTCATGTCCGTTGCATTTCTCAATGTCTGAATTGTATACTCTTGATAATTTGTAATACAATTTGTAATGTAATAGAATCATCTCGTTTATAACAATTACCTTGCATCTATAGCAATTGCTCGCATTTGTTCATATATCTGATATGTTATATCTTTCTGTAAGAATCCCGATATAGCAAATTGCTCATAAACTAATATTGTAATTTCGCAATTGTATCATATTAACAGAGACACTCACGTTGTTATTTTTGTATGTAGGAAGTGTGCGTGTGTGTATACTATTTTTTCTGAAAGATCTAAAGCCAAAGGATTGACTTCATTGCACCGGGTTGTATCCAATATGGCTTAGTCCCTCTCCGCAGAACTGGCACGCCACCTGCCGATACTATTACCAAAGCACGAACTCCGTACCTCCGACAACAAACCTATGGGTCTCTGAAAAAATTGCGCTCGTGAACAGAACAGCGCGGTCCGGATTCAAACCCACGACCTACATAACGCAGAGCAATGGCTTAACCACTAAGCCACATAGACCCGCATCTCTCATCTGGTAGTATTAAGTTTGAAAATGAATAGTCCAACATACAGGGTGTTCAAGATTAAAGCAGCCCCAGTGAAAAATCGAAAGTTGCCAGTTACACATTGCGTGGTGTCTATTTACTATTTAAACCGGTTCTGACTAGCTCGCCCTACGTCACATTTGTTTATCGCCCCTTCCCGTACTATAATTACATAGCGTCACACAACCTTGAGCTTTACTACGTCATAATTGAACCTTCTCATTTTCATAAATATATGCCAGATTTGCTCCAATCACAGGCCGCTTTTATCTTGAACACACTGTAGTTGTACATTTACCAAAGTGAATACAATCAAATATAATTTTGCTATAAATCGTTTGTGTTCATGATCATGAAGTTAATGTGCTGAACTGTTTCACATAATGACGTCTCTTAGACAAAAACAAAAAAACAGCGGACGACTCATTCGTCTTTTTTGTTGTTGCCACCTCTAGACTTGAAATAACTGCATGTACACATGTGTATGTTCGTTGTGATACGAAATATAACGGGTTTTCCAGCAATCGTGTTTAGTGACTAGCTTAATTCGAGCGGAATGTAGCTTAGATGGAAACTACTTCCAGTATAATATAGTTGATGATGTTACTATTGACTTCCACTGGCTTTTTAAAACACCGTTCTCCCGAGTGGTTACCGGGGCCAAAATTTATGGGGTAAAGAATAGAACCACTGTTACTTGCCATGCATGTCGTAAGAGGTGACTAAGAAGGTTTGGCTGAAATCGGATGCATGTGTCCTAAACGTGTAGATGTCTATGCGTTTAGAGGCCTACCAAACCAATGTGCAACGTATACATGTTCTTAGCAAAGATCAAACATATCACAAAGAGTGATTAAAATTAGTCGTAAAGAACGAACGCAAACAAGAAGAAGAAGAAGAAGAAAACACCGTTTACTTGTCTAATTTGTGTGTTCAAATCTCGATTCATGATTCGAAATGGTAGAAAACAATTGACATTGATAAACAGTGAATGCCATCTATAGATACTTCCAACCTGGTAATGTCTTATATGGATACCTTGTTATGAACATGCATGTGTTTGCGATAATGAGATGGATGGCAAGCTTACATCAAGAGCATGTATATCTCTTTTTCTCTCTCTTTCTCTAGCGCGTGACGCTCATTGAGTTTAGGACAGAAAACAGTGTACGCCATTCTTCTCTGTTCTTGGCCGTCATCTGTATTGTGTTCCAGCTGTGATTCATTTTTTTTCTTCAATTTTTGTTCTAATGTTCTCCTCCAGGTCATTTTTATTCCACGGTGTCCATCTCAGTTCATTTTTCGTGACAGAGTAAGATTCCATGAGTATCACTTGTTCGATTTATCTCCATTGTTTCTATTAGATAATGATGCTCATATTTTCTTGCTAACAAGTGTAGGTAGTTTTAGGTTAGACATAATATTTGGCCAGAACACACGTCAGATCTTTTACCGACAAGGGCACTCATAACCAGGGTCGTCCAAGTGGTTACCGTGGTCCTAATTGGGGTGTAAGGAATAGAACCACTGTTACATGTCACGCATGTCGTAAGAGGCGACTAAGGAGGATGGGCGTGGGGGCTAGCTACTCAGCACCGTAAAAACACTAGATGGCTACAGAACGGAGAGCGAAACGAGTAAACGCTGGCTGAAACCGGACACATTGCCGAAGGATAAGCACCAGAGCTCCAAATGGTGCTGAAGATGGGACGTAAAACACACCAATGCTAAGGCTGCATGAATTAGATTTCCACATGAATAGAATTTATGGAGAGATCTGGTACATCGGTCTGGGCGGTGATCGCAATATATAATATATATATATTTATATATATATATATATATATATATATATATATATATATATATATATATAACCAGGTTGTTAAAGATGGATGACATATTACAATTTCTCAGTGGCCGTCTGTTGGATGAGGACACGTCAATTGATGGTGCATATTCACTGTGACTGAACTAATTAGAAATCTTTCATATAAGTAGTATATGTGGGCAGTTGATGATCAATAATGAGAAGTGTATTATTCAGTGAGAGATACCTACGGAAACTAACATCATGCATACAATTCAACATTAGCTGGTGGACACTGAGAACCTATTGAGCTGTACGAAATATTCTCATATCAGGTCAATAACCAATTATCTATGATGCTAGTAGTTATATAACAGTCCAAATTATAGATACGATATGGCGTATTTATTGCGATTTATACGATCATCAAGACAAAATATATTGCTCTATTTAAATAAAACCAGGGCTATTTGAGTGATTAGCACGCGTACACTTCGTTCAGTGATTATATAATCATTTGCAACAGGTGTTTTAATGTCGGTTTAATGTCCATAATCCTGGAGTTTGTTTTACATCACTTCCTACCTCACCCCAACGGTACAACACAATCTTTGTCAGTCAACTTCAATGTTAGTTAAGAGTACATTAACGCATTTCATTTAGTTACGCCTGTGTGTTACCGGAGCTCGCACGGGGAGCAAAGAATAGTAACACAGCGACCTACAAGGTATTTCGTTCGAGGCGACTGAGGTAGGGGCCTAGGAAGCTACCCTAGTAAATAAAAAGAGTCGCAGAAATCGATGTGCTGGCTTACTTGTAGGCGCATAACTGGCGCAACGTACACTCGCTTTTAGGCTCGGGTCACATACACATCACAAAGAGTGGTTAACAAGTGGGTCGATATGGAGCGTTCGAAGAAGAAGAAAGAAGATTTAGTTAACACCAGATACACATTTTTATAAACCATAACATTTTTATTATTTCATTGAAAGTCTTTTTACAGACTTTTGATGTTCCTTTGTTTAAAGTACGTATCGGACATATGCGTATAGTCATACACATTTTCCAATGTTCATGTCTGCGAAATGGATATCCATTTTGCTATTAAAATAGCTGCACTAAATAAATAAATCCAACATGCGTAACGAAAATAAATATTAATCGTCTGTTACTGTTAGTGACCGGAGTTATGACAAATCAGCTCAAAACTAGGGCAATTTATGTATGTGTGTGCACACACACCAAATATATATATCTATCTAATGTATTGTGTGTGAGTTTGTATGTGCATACGTATATATGTACAAACTGATATATGTACAACGTAGTAAACGGTTGTGCTACTACATATATTGTATACCGTTTCTTTCGTATGAGGTATATGTGCCTGCATGCCCGTAGTAATACTGTACTACTATCATTTGATCTCTAAAGTTTACACTTTTATAAATCCCGCACCTCTTTTCATTCTGCCGATGCCACCTCCCCCACCCCCTCTCCGTTCACTCTGTAGCTATAATGTCGGAGTCTCCCTATATAGATGTCATGTCTAAGCCACCCTTCTCCCTCTGTAGATGTTATACCCATGATTCCCCTTCCTCCTCTGTTCATATCATGTCCTAACTCCCCGTCTCATATGTTACAGTAATGTCCAACCCCCCTCCTTTTTCTCTGTAGATGTCATATTCAAGCCTCCCTTATCCCTATGCTGCTGTCACGTCTGAGTCCCTCTTCTCTCTCCGTAGCTACAGCATATATCGTCAATCACCTTTTTCATCTCTGAGTTGTCTCCATTGTTGTACTCCTCTCGAACTGAATAGTTAAGAAACTTGACGAGGTTCTTCTTCTTCGATCGTTCTAGGCTTGTTTTAATCATTCTCTTTGTGATATATAAACAGCCAAACATCAGAACGTAATGTACGGGCACCAACCTTCAGCACCTAATTGAGCACAGTTGCTTATCCTTCGGTGGGGTGTTCGATTTCAACCAGCTATTGTGTGCGGATTCGCTTCTTCCGCTAGCCTTTGACTGTCCCCAGCCAGACCCACAAGGCAGTGGGCTGCTATTTCTTTCAGGGTAGCGACCCTTAGACGGCCTGCCCTCCCGGGCTTATGAGCGCCATCTTCCCAACTCTCGCTAACCCTGGCTCATGTTACCACCATGACCTCATGAGCCTTTGATCCCTGACGAGGTTCGAAATAATCTTTGTGATCTGAAAGATAAACTACACATTCAACAATTAGAACAACGAATGTATATGCTTGAGTGTATTTTCTAAATAAATACGTGACATCATTTCCAACTTGCCGGACGTTAGACCAATTTGACATAGTCTATTGTTAGAGTTTGTAGATGTGTAAACAACAGATATATCGTGACACACACCTCTAACCGATATATGTAAGATTGAGAGCGGTATAGTGCAGATTTGAACTAATTCGTATTCTAGGCAAAGTAGGTAGACGACACATGTCCCGGGAACCTTCATGACGAGTTTGGTCAGCTTGGCCGTTTGACCTATAAAATATATAGATTTAAAATGCCGTTTACTTGATTTACTTCATTGAACCGTGTTTCCCAGTCCCTATCCGCTGGAATGGCACGTCACCTATCAATAGTATTGCATAAAGCATGTACTTCGTCGCTACGGAAAAAATAGAGATATTTATTAATAACTACGCTCGTGAACTAAACGACGCTGACCTGCTTCGAATCCCTGACCTTTGAAACGCAAGACAGACAAAGTAAAACCTAGATGACTGAGCCATTGAAGAGGGCATCCTACATTTATCATGTTCTTCGGATAGTGACAGTGAGAAGCCATCAGTCATTAATAGGAGGATTAATATGATGCCAATGGACACTTACTTGTATGTCGCATAAGCAGGTTATTAAGTGATATCGGAAGTGCAAAAGTGAGGTGTCAACTGTGATTGGAGCCGCCCTGCTCTGGCCGACCTGACACTTATCAGACTACTCCTGAATGTGTCGCGCATTAGGCCGATGAAGACGAGAAAACCTGCTTGTAACATTCAACCAGGTGACTGTAGAATTTAAGAACAGTCATGACATACATTATACACAACAGTATACAATGCCACAAAGATTCATCTGAAGTTTGTTCTGAAAAACTCACCTCCAACACAATCGCTGTATGGATATTTGTCAAACACTCTTGCAACTTTGTGAAGCAGAAGGAAGTGATTTTAGACGTCGTATAGTCAGTGCTAACGAATCATGGATCCACTATTTCCAATTTTTAGACTAATGAGAGATACAGTTGCGACATCAATCAATACCGAAAGCAAAAACGTTCCGTCCAACGCGGTCGGCCGACAAATGACTGCTGTTCTGAAACTGTAATGGTCTAGTTGTGAAACATCACAGACCCAGAAGATTCACTATCAACAGCCAGTAATATTGATGTTTGATTCATATCTTATAGGAACTTTGCAATCATGTCAAAAAATTGTGACCTTCTCAGTTCCGATGTTTTGTTGTAGCGTAATAACGGTCGGCCGCACACATCTTGTGTGATATTGACGAAAATCACGAGTTTGTATTGTCCACCATTTCATGTATGTTTGTCAGACCTATCACTGAGCAATGTATCATGCGTTAACACATCGAAGATACACACACACACACACACACACACACACCGTTCATATTTAACGTAGAGTGCACTATATTTAAAAGTCATTAGTTCTTTCATTTATAATTGTGCACACTATGTTCATACAAACATATTAATGTCTCACCCGTGTGTGGATATATATGAAGGTGTATATATATATATATATATATATATATATATATATATATATATATATATATATATATATATATATATATATACCATGGTAGCGTAGTTGTTAGTGAATTCGCTTCTCAAGGCTGGTGTCTGGGCTCAACTTCCGCAGTGTGCGTGGAATTTTTCCCGACAGCTACGGCTCTCAGGTCGACCCAGCCTCAACTGGGTACCAGACATGCTCTGGGAAAGTAAAGGCGGCCGGCGTGATGCTGACCTCATCACCCATCGTGTGCCGACGGTCAATGAAAAATACAGGCCTAACACTGTTTTGCCCTATGTACCACGAGGTATGAAAGGGTTCCTTTACTTTACTTATACTTTACATATTAGAGACAATTTGAATAGTGACAATCGTAGGTATATGCATATAGGTAGATGTATTGATGAATGCACAAACATGCACATACACACACACACACACATAGATGTATATGTATATAGGTATATTCATTGATGAACGCACACACCCACAAACATACATATATAAACACACCCACACAAAAGAAACCACAGAATGGATAATCTTAACTTCAAATTGTGATGTATCCCTTAGTCTGCTTAATTTACGAGTGACAGGGGCGGGCATGCCTCTTTAATATGCTGTCTCGCACTTTTTGGAACTGAACAGTTTCTCTGTGTGTGTTTGCAATATAATTGTCAGCCACATCATGTTTATGAGAACTACAGAAATTGACATTTACAATGATAGAACTGACTTTGAATAAATTCAATTTTCAAAGTGTTATTTGTCAACTTTCACTGGAATTATATTGTATCATGTTTTACTGGCAATCGGAATGAGGACTATTTTAATCTTATGTGATCAACCGACAATATTTTCCCACCAATCATGGCGAGAAAACGTATTGTTATTAATGGGATAGCAGCCGATTTTGAGACAACGCGGCATGTTTTCTTTAATATGCTCAATCTCGCACTGTTTGGGACTTTACAACTAGATTTAAACTAAATTCCCCGTGCGAAGACTGTTATAGTGCGTTTCAAAATGATTTTCCGCGGGGAAAATTTAATATCTCTGCAACCCTTTTGACCGTAATTGTTGTAACTTTGCATATGATCTAATGATCGTAATGTCCCGAGGTTGATATTTTTTACTCAATAACAAACGTATGGTTTAAAATTGTCTTTATGTAAAGTATATAAAAGTGACCATCTCCTTAGCCAACCATATAATGAGAAGTATTACCCCTTCATATTTGTGAGATGTTGCAAGTTCCACGACTTGCACGTTTTTCAAGTGGTTTTCCCGATTTTAATCGCTTTATCGCACTTTAAAAAAATGTATAATGATCCTTCCGGTGTGTTCAGTTACAATTTACCGTTTGTGTTTTCAGAGCGTAGGTGTATTACAAAACGTTTAGTATTCTAGATTTGTTATACAATGGGTATGAAAATCAAGTTTCTTACACTGCATACAGTGGCTGTGAAAATGTATAAATATTTTATCGGAGAATCTAATCGTGGAAAACTGTATCGGAGTATATCAAATCCTGAACAGAGAACTATGCATGCTTTGGGCTTAAGTAAAAGATATCTACATACATTACTCAATGTTAATGGAGCTGTCAGTACAGTCAATACATTGACTCAAGGCAGAAAGAAAGTAGTAGACCATTTTGACAGGGATGTGATTAGAAGAGAAATTTGCAGAATGTTCGATTCCAAAGAAACTGTGACACTAAGAAAGCTGAAGATTAGGTTAAGAATACACAATGACATTGATGTATCGAAATCAACGTTATGGAGAACTGTTAGAAGCATCGGCTTTACTTTTAGGAAGTACGCTAATGGGAGAAATGTCATCTACGAGAAGCCGCATTTAGTACGTCTGAGAAGTAAATATTTACGTGAAGTACGGGAAATGCGTAATCAAGGTTACGATATTGTGTATGTGGATGAAACCTGGATCAATGCTCACCACACTAATGAAAAGGAGTGGCAGTTATCCGATGGAACAATTAAACGATATGTACCTAGTGGAAAAGGACAACGTCTGATAATAGCCCATGCAGGCAGCAGACAAAATGGGCTGGTTAAAGATGCTGAACTTATTTTCACTTCCAATTATACGGACAACAGGGACTATCATACCGAGATGAACGGTAACATATTTAGAGATTGGATTGAACATACTCTTCTTCCGTCCCTAGACAGGCCATCCTGTGTGATAATGGACAACGCATCATACCACAACACTGTCAGAAGAAGACAAAATCCCGACATCTTCGAGTACAAAAGATGCTATAAAACTTTGGCTCAGAAAGGAGAACAATCCATCTAACGAGGGTTTTGAAGCCTGAATTACTATCTATTGTTAAAACATCACAGAAGACCAGGGTATTCCAAACAGACAAGTTGATTCAACAGCATGGTCATGTGTGTTTGAGACTACCACATTATCATTCACACTTAAATCCAATTGAACTCATTTGGGCCAAAGTTAATGGACTGGTAGTAGCTGAAAATAAAACTTTCAAGCTAAGCAATATGAAAGAACTAACATATGCCGCCCTGTCGAAGATAGACAGAGATTATTGGTGTAAATGCGAAGACCATGTCTTAAAGGAGGAAAATGACTACTGGGACAAAGATGGACTGTCGTTCGTGCAGCCAAGAATAGTCGTCAATATGTTAGACTCATCGGACTCAGAATAAGTATAAGAATAATATCGGACTCAGAATAAGAATAATGAGTTATCTCACCCTCCAAAATTCGAATTGTATATACGCCTATGCCGAAAATATGTGATTTTTAAAATTTACGGTAAATTATTTTCTTCCGGCACCAAATAATTACTAGGTTTGAAAAGATCAAATGAATTCGCCGTTGCAAGAAAATTTCACTACCTGCAACATTGAATTTTAGAAAATCGTTGGGACATCGGAAATACAACACCACATGCAAAAATCACGTTCATCCATGCAATGAATATGGAGATATTTGAGGTCAATCGTTGACCGAACGTTTTGAAACGCACTATAGTTACTTATACAATGCATATGATGCATCTTAAGACTAAGATCGCGTCATAAACCGTCGCCAAGGTGCGGAGACGGCATATGTTTGATTGACATTGAGGCCAGATCATGTGTTGAAATTATCCCTCTAGCATTGTATATCAATAATTGATTGATTGTGTTTCTTCATAAACCCACTACAATAGATAGACATAATATGTGTACCACAGAAGAGTCAGATATATATATACACTGATATAATGTAATATTCCTGCTAAATTGTTGGATTGATGGGAAGAATGATTCAGTGAGTCAGTGCCGATCACATTTCCACAACAAACAGTTTCACGCTTGACTAGACGTTAGATATCACCAGTTTGGCGCCATAAACACCCATGCCTGTGGTACTGAATAGAATTATCACAACATCAAGAATTTCTTGCATAACTCTTTTCTCACTTAACAAGGGCCAGTGCATTCAAGAACATATTTGATTTCTCATACAATGTATTTTATTATAACACAATATTATGGAACAATTGTAGGGATAACTTTTTTAACACTAGATATTGTGAGTACCTGGAGATAAGTATGATACATTTCTCAACAGGTTTACGCACTTAGCTGCATGTTCTTCTTTTTCGAACGCTCCATATCGACCACTTGTTAACCGCTCTGTGTGATTTGTATGTGATCTGAGCCTAAGAGCGATTGCACGTTGTGTCAGTTAGGCGCCTACACGTAGGCCAGCACATCCAATTTGTAAGATGCTTTTTATTTACTAGTTTAGCTTCCCAAGGTCCTACATTAGCTGCCTCTTACGACATGCCTTGTAGGTCGCAGTTGTTCTTTCCTTCCCTTGTGGACCCCGACAACAAACGGGCGAGCTCCATTTGAAAGTTCGAGACCCGGCATCGAGAATCGAGGTTGTGTCAGTATGCAACATTCAGTAGATGGTTATAGTCCGTTCAACTTGTCATGCCCACAGATACAAATTTGTATCTTTGTAATAATTTGATGAAATAACTTGAAAACTTGCATGTGAACTACACATGTTCCCGACGCTACAAAATATTTTTGCCATTCAAACAATCATACCATCTAGAAGTTTCCTTCTTTGTGCTATATATTTAACGCCTTTGTTGGCATAGTTGAAGAAAACTCATGTTTACAGCAATTTAATACATTGATGACAAAAATAGCAACATTCAGGGCGAAACGCACGGTTTTTGAAAAGTTCTTGCTTTTTTCGATCACCATAACGACTCGGGCTTGAACTTGGTAAAGAATTGACGTCATTAGTACGAGACGGACATTTAGTTAAAGGCGTATATTGAAATTAGTGTGAAGTTATTTGGTATAGTCTGTCCATTAATTCGTGAGCACGTTTGAAATTGATTTTCTCGAAAACTACCTGTTGGATCTCAGTGATTTTTGCAAGCAGCCTTAGAATATCCATGACGCTAGAGAAATATTTTTTTCCAAGAAAATTTGATGTAGTTTGAAATATTTCTTCTTCAGGTTATATTAAAATCAACCTCACCGGATTGTACACAATAGTAACAGATCTAAGTACACAGACGCGTTGTTCTAAAATACATTATGGTAACATTGAAATATCGTGAGTAAACAACAATTGCACGAATTCCCGTGCACCTAACCCAGTCGACTTTGAAAGCGGAAAGCATATGACGTTATAATTGGGATACCGTTGTATAGTTATAGGTGTATCTCGCTATTTGTATGAAGCTATTGTATCATATTTGTTGGCTTATCAAAACTGACATTGATATCACATTCATAATGAGTCTGAAGTGCACATTTATAACAATGCAGAAGGTTACAGTTTTACTATACCAACACTTCCGTAGGGAATCTAAGAGAGGTCATCTATATTGCGATATTCATAACCCTGAGAAACGAACGCAACTGGCGCTTGGTCTGAATAGAGAATCCATTTCCCGATGGATTAAACAGGACACAAGGTGCACTAATGTCAAGCAAGGAAGGAAAAGAACAATTGACGACTTTGACATAGATGTCATAAGACGGGAGCTCTTGAAAATGTTTGCGACAAATCAACTTGTTACTCTCAGGAAACTGAAATTAAAACTGCAATCAGATTGCAGCATATACATTTCTAAAAGTACTCTATGGAAAATTGTAAGAGCCGCCGGCTTCACCTTCAGAAAACTATAGGCGGCAGGAATATTATTTGTGAAAACCACATTTAATTGCTGCGCGAAGTAAATACCTGAGGCAGATCCGTGAGCGGCGGAGACAAGGCTATGATATTGTATATTTGAACGAATCCTTGGTCAATGCTCACCACACCAATGCTAAAGAATGGCAATCAGTAGACGGTGAACAGAAAGAAAAAATACCAAGCAGCAAAGGCCAGCGTATTATACTAACACATGCAGGAAGCAGTGAAGAAGGTCTTGTCCATGACGCTGGACTTTTTTGCAATCAAAAATACCGACGGTAGGGACTACCACACAGAAATGAATGGACATATTTTCAGGTACTGGATGGAGAAAGATCTACTTCCAATTCTAAACAGACCATCATGCTTGGTAATGGGATAATGCATCCTATCACAACGCAGTATCAGCGGAAGACAAAGTACCAACTGCATCAAATACAAAAGATCAAATTAGGACTTGGCTTGCTAAGGAAAATGTCAGCTTCGATGATACATATTTGAAACCCGAGTTGTTGCACCTGGTGAGGATGACAAATAAGACAACGGTGTTTCATATTGACAAAATTATTGCGGAATACGGCCACACGTCTTTGCGACTACCTCCATATCATGCTCACCTCAATCCGATAGAGCTTGTCTGGGCTAAAGTAAAAGGGCAAGTTGCCGAACAGAACAGGACGTTTAAAATGTGTGATGTTGAAGTTCTGACACGTGAGTCCCTCTCAATGATAGACATGCAGTTCTGGAAGAAGTGTGTTGAACATGTGCTCCGATAGGAATACGAGTACTGGCACCGAGATGGATTACAATTTGTCCAGCCAGTAACAATTATCAACCTCATGGAATCGTCAGATTCGGGATGATAGAAATCATATTTTGATTACAGACTGAGAAATAGCAACGTATACATTTCCATATCCAAATGCGTCTACCATCATACAATTTGTGGTGAAGTTAAGACACCCTGGGGTCTAATGGTGACCGAAGGGAGGACTAACTGTTGCATATTGTATCCAAGTTCACGATTGCACATAAAGGGCAACACACTTAATTACTTGGCCTATCAAGTTAATATGGAGATACACCTATGAATAGAATTGACATGGACAAATTCTAGGGATTACTGTAAAATCTAAAATTTGAGCCCCGTATTTGCAATTGTCATAAAAGATCAAAGGAATTCGCCGATGTGCAAAATCCGTAACATCTATGAACTACTGGTTAGCTTTATTTTAGCGTCATGGATATTCTAAGGCTGCATGCAAAAATCACTGAGATCCAACAGGTAGTTTTCGAGAAAATCAATTTCAAACGTGCTCACGAATTAATGGACAGACTATAATATTGTTGACTTCTATATTGTTGACAGTCATTGATTTAACATACATAATGAGTTTGAAGTACAAATTTATTACAATGCAAAAAGTGTCATTAATGTTATACGCGCATTTCTGACATTATTTTAAAAAACAACAATAATACAACTATGTCTACATTTCTTGTTTATTTCATGACACCATTGCAGTATCAACATTGGCCCCATGTATGAGCTGGGATAATAACGCCTTTGAATGAGACTTGACATCAAATGTCATATGTGTGCGTTTACTGTAAAAACTAAAATGATGTATCAGACTTGCCAAATATGCCGCCAACATCAAAGGAAACCGTTATATTACAAAATCCAGGTTTCCTATAGCAATTTCTTCCATCAGAAATTTGCGTCGGTATAATTCTAAGATTGTGTGCAAAGTCTCGCTACTGTGGAATAGATGGTTTTGCTACAAGTCGCATCGGACTGTGGGCATGAGTTGTTGAATGGACTATAGTTATGTTTGGTTAATACTATGTATGATTGTTAACATTTGTTGTTCCTTTATGATCCTACTGTTACATTCTTCTTCAGGTTTTGCACATTATATTCTCATTTGTTATCTTCTTGTTTAATTGTGTTCTCCCTTATATGTCTGTCAGTGGTGTTTTGCAATGGCTACATCGGTAATCTATACTATCGGTATCGATAATAGTATACATATGTATTCATTATTAACTGTTTATCAGGGGCGTGTTACATTGGGTACAACGGTAATTCATTAATAATGGTATACATATTTAGTCGTCAGATTATCTTCATTGTAGAAGTCTAAATTGTTATAATTATTATATATTACGCACTTTGAAGTTCATCTTTTCATATCTAGGTCAATTCATGCCTACGTTTCCCTCTCATTTCAATTTAAGTTTGTGTGTGTGTGTGTGTTTTTTTTTTTTACATAATAAAATAATGATCACTTTTTTATAGCATGCATTATATTTTAAATAGTTTGTTAGGTTCGTCAATTCTCTAACAAACTGCACAATATAGGTTGGTGTGGTCAACAACACCTTGTTACAATCACATATATATATATATCGTTTAGTAATTAAATTCTCAATCTCACGACATTTCTGCCTACAAAAGTTATATAGTTTAAAACGTGGCTGTTGGGTTTTGATCTCACTACTAATTCGTTTATATGCATACTCATCTATTTTTCATTCTATGTCTTTGGTATTATATCAGTCTCTAACCCGTCTTTCTCTCTCTGTCTCCCTCTCTCTCTCTCTCTTGCTCTCTCTCGGCTTGCACACACAAAGATAATAAGATATACAATATAGCGTGTGGCAGAGAAGATTCTGCTTATGCGTGCTAGCTATGTCAATAACATGCAGTGTTGGAAGTGAAGGTCAAACTGTACTCTGAAGTACGTCGCCACCACCACCCTTATGACTTAACACATCATGAAACTTGTCAACTCCTATAGTGCGTTTCAAAACGTTCGGTCAACGATTGACCTCAAATATCTCCATATTCATTGCATGGATGAACGTGATTTTTGCATGTGGTGTTGTATTTCCGATGTCCCAACGATTTTCTAAAATTCAATGTTGCAGGTTGTGTACTTTTTTTTGCAACGGCGAATTCCTTTGATCTTTTAAAACCTAGTAATTATTTGGTGCTGGAAGAAAATAATTTACCGTAAATTTAAAAAATCACATATTTTCGGCATAGGCGTATTTTATAATTTTTTTCCCGATCCAGAAGCACTTGAGCTGAAAGCTCTTCGGCTCGGTGTCATGGACTTCGTAACCCTTCGGCTCGGTGCCACGAACACCGTAAATCCGGGGAACCTGTAGCTGTTCTGCCAGTCCGCGGAGTTGAACCCACACTTACAGAGGACTAGTCACCCGTAGTCCAACGCGCTACGAACACGCAGGGCAATAGGCGTATATACAATTCCAATTTTGAGGGTGAGATAACTCATATTATATAAATCATATAAAGTGTTTACTCACTTATTCTGAGTCCGATGAGTCTAACATATTGATGACTATTCTTGGCTGCACGAACGACAGTCCATCTTTGTCCCAGTAGTCATTTTCTTCCTTTAAGACATTTAGCTTGAAAGTTTTATTTTCAGCTGCTACCAGTCCTTTAACTTTGGCCCAAATGAGTTCAATTGGGTTTAAGTCTGAATGATAAGGTGGTAGTCTCAAACACACATGACCATGCTGTTAAATCAACTTGTCTGTTTGGAATAACCTAGTCTTCTGTGATGTTTTAACAATAGATAGTAATTCAGGCTTCAAAAACCCCTCGTTAGATGGAGTGTTCTCCTTTCTGAGCCAAAGTTTTATAGCATCTTTTGTACTCGAACATGACGGGATTTTGTCTTCTGACAGTGTTGTGGTATGATGCGTTGTCCATTATCACACAGGATGATCTGTCTAGGGACGGAAGAAGAGTATATTCAATCCAATCTCTAAATATGTTACCGTTCATCTCGGTATGATAGTCCCTGTTGTCCGTATAATTGGAAGTGAAAATAAGTTCAGCATCTTTAACCAGCCCATTTTGTCTGCTGCCTGCATGGGCTATTATCAGACGTTGTCCTTTTCCACTAGGTACATATCGTTTAATTGTTCCATCGGATAACTGCCACTCCTTTTCATTAGTGTGGTGAGCATTGATCCAGGTTTCATCCACATACACAATATCGTAACCTTGATTACGCATTTCCCGTACTTCACGTAAATATTTACTTCTCAGACGTACTAAATGCGGCTTCTCGTAGATGACATGTCTCCCATTAGCGTACTTCCTAAAAGTAAAGCCAATGCTTCTAACAGTTCTCCATAACGTTGATTTCGATACATCAATGTCATTGTGTATTCTTAACCTACTCTTCAGCTTTCTTAGTGTCACAGTTTCTTTGGAATCGAACATTCTGCAAATTTCTCTTCTAATCACATCCCTATCAAAATTGTCTACTACTTTCTTTCTGCCTTGAGTCAATGTATTGACTGTACTGACAGCTCCATTAACATTGAGTAATTTATGTAGATATCTTTTACTTAAGCCCAAAGCATGCATAGTTCTCTGTTCAGGATTTGATATACTCCGATACAGTTTTCCACGATTAGATTCTCTGATAAAATATTTATACATTTTCACAGCCACTGTATGCAGTGTAAAAAACTTGATTTTCATACCCATTGTATAACAAATCTAGAATACTAAACGTTTTGTAATACACCTATGCTCTGAAAACACAAACGGTAAATTGTAACTAAACACACCGGAAGGATCATTATACATTTTTTAAAGTGCGATAAAGCGATTAAAATCTGGAAAACCACTTGAAAAACGTGCAAGTCGTGGAACTTGCAACATCTCACAAATATGAAGGGTAATACTTCTCATTATATTGTTTGGCTAAGGAGATGGTCACTTTTATATACTTTACATAAAGACAATTTTAAACCATACGTTTGTTATTGAGTAAAAAAATATCAACCTCGGACATTACGATCTTAGATCATATGTATGCAAAGTTGCAACAATTGCGGTCAAGCGGTTGCAGAGATATTAAATTTTCCCCACGGAAAATCATTTTGAAACGCACTATAGTACTCTTACTTTTCATCCTGTAACCTGTCATCTTGTAATACTCTCACCGATTAACTGTAGCTGAACTTGCTGGTGATATGCTTGATCTCATTTGTACTATAATCAAGAGAGGACAATATCCTATTATTGGTTTGATCTGTAAGCAAGACAAAGAACAAAGTAATATCATTTTAGTGCAGACAAGATATATTTCAAATCGACAAAGAGCTGTCATTAAATGATTTGCAGAATTGAAATATCGTTATAGTTTATACCATTATTTTTGAAATAACGACCGTAATTACGTCTCATCATAACTGCGGTAACATCACCATCATCATGAAGTGTAGTATTACCTACCGTATATTGTAGTCATATTATACAATTTGTTTCTTTCTTGCCAACAGTTTAATCTTTATGCGGGATTTAACATCTATCATCACCACATAGAGCGACCCAACGTTTTCTTAACATTTACACAGTCGATATAATGCCAGTTTTTGACCTTGTGCCGTCTGCCCTCTTGCAGAATATGTCATATATCTAATTTTTCTATCTTTGTTTCTGGGAGTTCATACCCCACAAAGATGCTACATAAATATATTTCCTACTTTGTTGGCGTTAATATCTTTACATATTTTTGCAATATTTATATCTCACGTGAACATGTAAAGAATCCATTATGTGATGTGTGTTTGTTGCGTACTTTAGTCTCATATCCTACTGCATGGTCACACAAGCAGCAATGATTGAACACACTGTAATCAATAGTTGATTGGCTGTGATTTGTCTTACTTGGTGTTTTATTGAAGAGGTAACTGTGATCTGTCGTTCTAATTGAAAGACTAGAAGAGTCGGTTCCTTATTCAATTAAGTATGCATGTTATACCGTAGTGGGTGATTTGAAATCACGATAGTACGCTATTTAATAAAAGAATAATAGTATTTATGTACTCAATATTGAAGAAGAGAAAAATCATGTCACTCGATTGATAGAGTTCAGTGGCACCAGATCAAACGGCTCCGAAAGATCAATAGTAACACATTAAATGGGAACCCTTACATCGACAGATGGAATGGAGACGTGCACGTGGATTGACTCCATATTGACGACTTTTCGCTAAATTAGACATGGACAATATTATTATTGTTATTATTATTGGTTATGCATAAGTGAAGTTTCAGAGTAGCTACGAAAACACTGACTATTAAAATGTTTTCGAAACAAATTATCAAGAAGACTATCGTAACCTAAATAATGAACACAACCCTCCTGTACGGAGCTAGCTAATTGATTAAACGATGACTTGATATAATGACTGTACGTCTACATACGATGCACACATACGATGCACATATACGATGCACACATACGATGCACACATACGATGCACATATACGATGCACACATACGATGCACATAAGCGACCTCTGTTCCAAACTACTGTTAAGGGAATTCTTATCTGGATTCAGATATTTTTTTTTTCGATCCAGAAGCACTTGAGCTTTTCAGCACTTCGGCTCGGTGCCATGGACATCGTAACCCTTCGGTTCGGTGCCACGAACACCGTAAATCTGGGGAATCTGTGGCTTTTTCTGCCATCCCGCGGAATTGAACCCGCACACACAGAGGATAGTCACCCGTAGTCCAACGCGCTACGAACACGCTGGACAGACGGGCGGATTAAGATATAGACTGCATGTATACGGACAAATAACAAGTGTTTCTGCATTGTAGTCAGTGGATGAGCTATCACTCTCTAGGGAAAACGAGCACGTACAGAAACATGCCGAAATTGGATCTGCTGGGCATAAAGACGCAACATTTATACACTTATGGTATTTGTCTTAACTCACTAAGAGAGTGGTTTATAATTAGTTATTTTAGAATGAAAGCAAAAAAAGACATGATGTCATACACTGGCTTTCAGTATAAATTGGAGACGATTGGGGTGACGAAGAACTTAAATGAGACAATTAATATATTGAATACAATACTATGATGCACTGTTAGATTTATTGCTGGTTTCAAATGTGTTATAATGAAATTGAGTGCCCTGATCGAAACGACGAATGCATTTAGTTTACAATAATGGACGTCACAATCTAGTTGGACATGTCCAGCACCATCAAATGTTTCTCCGCTACTAACTGTGCTGGTCATCATCTACACAGTAGTACATCCCAAAAATCTAGAACACAGGAAAGTAAGAGCTTTACAGTTTGCATATTATATTTATCAACGTTTACATTGCTCTATAAACGTCATAGGCTCGAATCCTGATCATGTCATTCCGTTCACGAGTGCATTTTTTTTCCAGGAGATCCTTAGGTGTGAAGTTCGCTTTCACTTTCATCAGGTAGTGTGCAATTTCTGCGAAGATGAACAGGGCGACAATGGATAACTTCCGTTGAATAAAGTCAATTCTTCGGCATAACAACAAAGTATTTTAAACATATTTATACGTTGGGTTTTAGTTTTGAATATCGTATAACCCTTATGAAGATGATTTTGTTAATACATTTTGTTATTTATGTTTCTCTTGCATCATTGCCCCGGCAAAAGAGCCAGTTTATACACATTTCCATATTTACATCATTATATTTATATATGCAATAACGACACATCCTTTGTTATTGAATATAGATTTTGACGTAATTGAAACATTTGGCAGTGTCAACATATTAAATGCATGATTTAATGGTTTTCGATATCCACTTTGTAATTGGTGCTCATATTATGTTGGTTTCTTTTTAAAATTTAAAATTTTGTGCTCTGGTGTTATGATTTATTTTGTACTCTTTCAGTGTATCTGTTCTTCAGTAATTTCCAGTGAATAGTTTATATTATGTGGAAACAATAAATCCGCAGTAGTATCTTGCTAACATAACAAATAAAGTATATAGTTATATTTTGTTTTATATTCAAGTTTGACCACATTCGTCTGTGTTTGAACTTCATTCTGGGTCTTGTCAGCATAGAAAGCAGATAATATACAATTCTATGACAGTGGTTGGCAAGGTTGGCAACAACAGTATACAACATAATATAACATATAACATGTCAGACAGTTTCACAATACAGAAAGCATGGCGTGGTCGTTACCTCCATATTTTCTCACTCACTCTCACCACTCTATCACTGACTTTATCTACACTGTCCTCTCTCTCTCTATGCCCTCAAAATCGTTGAGTAGACTTAAACATTGATGTCAGCACTGACGTGCATTCCTGCAATTATCCAGATGGTTTTTCCCCTCCTAAAGCCCTCTGTAATGACCCTGACATGACAGCACGGTTGTTGTAAGTGGGCTAAAGATTTCACCATCAGTTCACGAGTAGCAACGACCTAGGGCGGTCGGACAAGGCGTCGCTGTATTATTTATGTGTTTATGTTTTCTCAACATCACATCTCAGTTTAAGTCACATTTGTATAATTTAGGCAATTAAACATCACATAGCTTTGCATGCACATTATATTTCAGGGTGAATCTTAAAAAAAAAAATAGAACGTATCTCTGGTATCGCATGTGAAAGCAAAGCATGATTGTAAAGGTGGGCACTTGATTTGAATCTCAGCTGATCAAGTTCAGCTGATCAAGTTCCGACATCAATTAAACATTATGAAGTCTTATCATTATCACATACTTTATTGCTTGTCTGAATCATCATCCCACAACTACAATAAAGATGGTTAGAGTTAGCCAGATATCCTTGTCATTGGATATGTTACATCATACTTGTATTTTGGTATATTAATTGGGGACTATTTAGCAGGACTATTCAGCCACTTACAACATATATATATATAGAAGTCACTGAAACCTTAGCTAATACATCTGACTGACATTCTGTAATGTTTTAGTACAGGGCCGTGCGCTGTATTTGCTTTAGTATGATGCAAGTCTTTGAAATGCAGCCCCTTAAATGTGTTTTCTTTAAAATAACCTTGGATTGCGGTTTTTTTTTTTAAATTGCACAAAATGTGCGAATGCTAACTCATATATATCAATATCGGGATAACATAGAGCAATATAGAAAATTGTTACGTAAAGATTTTTAATTATTGAATGGCTAAAATTGTATTTTGATTTCGCTGCTTATGCCACCCCCTACGGTGCCGCCTGATGCGGTCGCCTCTCTGTATCATAACACGGTACGGCCCTGTTTTAGTATTCCTCACGCTATCATATGGTACACACTGTCTAATTATGTTTCAAAGTTTACACAATTCATTCTTGATTTCGTTATTATGTGTTAGGTTACTCTGTGTGTTAAGTGATAATGTTGCCATGTGAACTCTATATTATACAACTTGCTCAAATCACATCAATTATCCAAAGATCACTCTCCCTATAAAATATACTATTACTTTTTTTTTAAATCTTAAACTTAGCAGTCATAACTTTGAGTTCCATGTTTTGTCAGATGCTGCATTTTGTGTTGAGTTATTCCCATTTGGTATTTAAATATGGTAGTGTATGTAGCTATATTTCTAGAAATTACCACTTGATCATTGCAAATGTTGATCTTTTTATTTAAAGTGTAATCCTTATTTTGTTTTAGAACTCTTCTATTATTTCTCTCTTGCTGTTTACACGTTTTTTTTCACGCCATATGTATGTGAGATCTGGACACATATCAAATCAGCTGAGAAATATATCAATGCTTTCCAATACACATGCTATATAATCACTCTTCATATACCATGGACACAGAAGAGAACACACATCGATCCATAATACAAGAATGACATATTGAAGATGGTTCATTTATGATATATATGTCGTCAAGTAAAATATTTTGATTATATAAAACGTATTGAAGGCTTGGAAAAGATTCTTATGTACATGTTTATAGCAAGAAAAGAGAAAGAAGAAAATGCCATATGAGAAGATAGGTGTCAAATATGATAGACGAACTGCAATTGGATTCATCATATGCAGGTCATCGTATTATATGAAAGCATGCTGTTGAGGAGAGTTGTTATGTAAGCACAATTCTGTAAGGGATATGCTGCTGAACAAATGAATGACGTGCATAGACACATGTTGTACACCAGTTACAAATAGTGCATGTGCATTCACCAATATAATCATGTAAACATTTCATTGTAATCGAGACCTTCTTGTCACCATTTATTTAGTCATCTTTAAGTATAGTCTTTAGTTATGTGCATCTTCAATAATATATACTCCATTTGTCTCATCCTCAGACGATGCCACTAGCTCACTTCATGCATGGAACATCTATATAACTGTAACAGCGACAGCAGCAGCCGGTGAACTCTAACCTTTGATCACGTGTATCAGACTCAACTTGGATATTACCAATTCAAGAGCATATGCAGACACTATATTTGCTTGAGTCTAACAGAACGATACAGTAGCAACAAGTGCTTGTCATTAATACGGTTTGGTGCTGACTACTGTCTTTTGTGAAGGATTTCTTCTAAGCATTAAACAGGGTGGTGTCTTTTAATCCTACAGTGGGTAACACAACTGTGCACACAATAGACGTTAGTAGACATATGGAATATTAGTTTCATAATGGACTTGATTGTAAAACGGTGGTTCCATATTGATGATTCATTTAGTTCTGTGAAGAACCCGTGTATAGAGATCCAGCCACAACCATGTTCTCATAGTTTAACAAAACAAAGTATTCGTTTTCGTGTTTTCTAGTTAGGCTTCTCAAAGATCTACAACAGTGTTGTTTCACAGCGACAACATTATCACAACATTTTATTTCAAGTTATCTATAACTTCAAGAATAGTAGCAATTCTACCATTGTTGTTCATGCAGAAACGACACAAATTAACTGTACACATGAGATATAGATTAATTTTCCTACAGTGAATCAAGGAATTCGCTGCGCAACTTCACATGTGTTTGCATTGAGATAAGCGTTCGATTGCTTGTTATAAAAATTATCAAATATGAAAGCCATATATATACGATTGTTGCGGATTGTTTGGTGCACATATAATTTTGTTGGATTGAGTATAATAAATGTAGCCAAATAAGAGGAAATATTTCACTGTCGTTCTTAGCATGACTTATTCCCCACGTGACCAACGCACTTCCGGCTCGAGTCATCATCAACGTAATCAAGAAGAACAGCATTTCTCCTTGCACATGTCTTCACTGTCTCGACTGGAGCATGAAGAAAGTACTTCTACATTTGCTGGTCAGGATAGTGTTTGTCAGTTAATTTCGCCAGATTCCTCACAGCAGTTTATGTACTCATCCTCTTCTATGGGCAATACTGAAGATAATCTTTTCCTACGCTCAGAGATGGAACAATGTGTTTCAGCATCAACATACACTCAGCAAGGTGGACATCTAACAACATCTCAAACGTGTCAAAACTATCAAGGATTACCACACCAACCAGTGATAATCCACCCGAGATATCTATATGAAGGAGAAGTTATTTCAGAAGGTCACATGATGCAACAACATCAGTATCAGCAAGTTTTTGTCAACATTCGAAATCAAATTCAAGATCCGTGTACATCATTTTCTGAAGAAAGTAAACATAGTTCTCAATTTGCGTATACACGTGAATCAGTACCATCATGGACAAGTGATCAGACCACAGTCAGAAGATATGAACAGATCTTGGACAATCCACAAATGCATTATAGACAGAACTTGCCTACTCATGTCAATACAGAACATCACAGACCAGTAAGTGGCGACTTAAAAATGCAGCTTAGACCATTTTCTTCGGGGCCTCCAGAATATAAAAGTTCAAAGAGCACAATTGTTCAGTCGGATGCGCCCGTTGTCCAGAATCTACCAGAAATACAAATGGATGATAGGATTTTGTCAGAAGCAGAACAGTCAGTTCCATGGTTGTCTCATACGCCGGACAACCTTTCACCAACAGTTCAAATCGTTCAGAAACTTTCACAAGCAACTGTACATGACAGTCGAGGACTAGATAGTCCGTTGTGCACCTCACCATCTAGTTCGTCGCCCAGGACATCTAAGTCAATGATACTTCAAGTCCCAAATCCTGATAGGTCACCATCACTGAGCCCAGCGAGTGTCAGTAAGCATAAACAGCTGTTTGTATTTCCGGACATTAGTCAGACGATGGTCAAATCCAGTAAATCAACATTAGAAAGTGCTGGTCTGAGTGTCTCCGTTTTAGGAATGAAATCTGATAGTCAGAGATGGCGTCATGTGTCATCTGGAAGCAGTGGCGATTCATCAACAGCAGGCGACGTGGCCAGCATGTCTCGGCCTAAAGCAGGTGGTGACTTAAGTCTGAGCCCAATAGGTGGTAGTCAGAGACATAGATTAGCTAGTGGTGATCCCAGTATTGATGATACTCTTATTGACTCAGAGACTGGATCCAGTTTGATTGAAGACAGTAGCAGCAGTCGTGAACACAGTCCATTTTCAGGTATTTCTGAACCTCAGCGTGCACTTTCACCAAATAGTGTAACAGCATCTCCTATAGGACACAAAGACTCTCCATCTGGAAGACGTGCTCTACATCGGCAGCAGGTAATTGTAGGTGAAGATGAAGACTGTAATATAGGAGAAAGTGGACAACATATAGATGATGACAGACTACAGCCGCCAAAGTTCAAACGTCGTCTTCACGAACGTTATGTTTCTAGTCTGAAAGAAGAACCAGGCAAACATGATGATATGGGTACAGAAGGAACATCATATGGCACTCAGTTGTCACCTTTAGACAATGCTGACATTAAACCAATTCTCAAGCTTGAGAGTGCCATTGACGTGCAAGATATTGTGGAAAGTTCCCTGCCAAAGAGCCCTAGACGATCTTTAGCTGATGAAAGTTATAGGGGAGATTCAACTGAGCTTAGTGCCGATGAAGGAGATGTTTTTATGGAGCCTGTTAGATCCTTACAGAGAACCAAACCTAAGAATTCACAACAGCCTCTAGTCTTGTCTCGAGGCACATCTGGCGTACAGGCCTTCCATGGTCCGTACCGATCCCCATCCTTGTCTGAATCAGACACGCCCACTAGTTCCCCAGGTTCCAAGTCTCATTACTCCCCGTTATTTCGTTCCAATCACCGTCTCAGTTTCTCTCCGCACGGCCTTATATCACCTCAGTCCCAATCACCATTGTGCTCAGTTCCAGAAGGAGGACGGATATTTAATTTCAATATGCAGAGTCCTTATGATGTTGCTGGCGCGCACTCTGACTCTGACATAATCTCGCCAAGCCCAATGTCCCCTCGTGTCTTCACATTCCCATCCATTGCTCCACCCCACTCCACAACTCCGCTGTTGAACCCATTGTCAGAGGTCAATCGATTAGCAGTGTCCCCTCGTGCACTATACCCAACATCACCTATCCAGTTTTCTCTGCGGTCCAAGTCCGTGGCACACGTCAAGTGGGAAAATTATTCTAAGAGATCGTTCTCCGACTCTGATGTTGCCTACCAGTGTCCAGTATGTGGTCAAGCATTTCCTTCTAATGATAATCTGGCTAAACATATGGCAAAGCATCTTCCTACAGAAACAGTGCGCTCGGCAGACAACAACAAGATTCATTATTGTAAAGTTTGTGACCGTTCCTTTTCTAGATCAGATATGCTAACCAGACATATGCGTCTGCATACAGGTCTAAAGCCTTACGAGTGTTTAGACTGTGGTCAGGTGTTCAGCCGATCTGATCATCTCAACACGCACAAACGAACTCATACAGGGGAGAAACCTTACAGATGTCCGCAGTGTCCATATGCTGCTTGCAGAAGAGACATGATTACACGGCACATGCGGACACATGTCAAGCGTACTCCTAAACGAGGCCGCTACCTTTCTGTACTAGACTTTGAGGCAGACAGTCGTAAAACCTCTGTGTTGAGCATCGACACTTCTGACACAAAACAACACTCAGGTGGACGAACATGCTCATCTTTGTCCAGCATTGACAGTCTCGATCTTGATACAGGTCAGGGCCACCGACGCGTAATCAAGGATAGCGTGGAGTCACTGCTGTCTACAGACGACCCAAACACATATCCACGAACTTCTACCAGCAGTAGAGAGTCTGAGGATCCTGATGACTACACAGCTGCCTTCTCACCAACACAGTGGACATCATCTACCCGAAAAGCTATCGAGACTCCATCAACATCATACCAAGAGCCATGGAACAGCTCAGTACAGCAACGCACAGAAGATGAAACATGTTTACAAATAGATACCATCGTGGATAAAAAATCACGGGATGTGAGCACGCTCGCTAAGGGATACACCTACACTGGAGACCCAACTCAAAGTCAACATCAACATCATCAACTATACCCTCATCAGTCATCATTATCTTCAACCCAACAGTATCATGGCAGCAGTTCCAGCAGCGGTAACCAGTCACAACAATCATACTTTACACGAGACCTCGATTCTTGATGTATGTTATTATTTGTGAAATGTTGTATGTAATATTCTTGTCAGTGTATCATCATTTTTGGTTATATTTCTTGTATCTGATTATTTTCATGCTGACTTGACCTATTAAGACACATACGCACAGTTCAGAACAAAGTTCACATTGACAGAATGTTAGCATCACATTAGTAGTAAGAGATGTTGAATGTTAGAACATATTGGGATGTTTTTGTTATTAGTTGAACTTTATCATACCTAAAATAATTAATCTCGTACTGTTTGTTATACGCTACATAGAGCCTGCAAGCAATTTCTCCATACCGCTGTATCCTTGGCAACTCGCTCAATCTCCTCCATGAAACTGAGACCGATATTTCTTGCCTCTCTCAGCAAAGTTCGTTTCGGTGTCTCCTTAGGTTGTCCTCTCTTTCTTGATCTCTTTGCATCGCACTTCAGTGCCTGCTTTTATATTTTTTGATAATTTCTTCTTAAGGTGTGTCCAACATATCTCCACCGTCTCCTACTTATAACAGTTGTTACTAGTGGTTTACCAGACATTTCTTTGATGTCATCACTTCTCCTGAAGTCGTTCAAATTTATGTTCATTATTTTTCGCAGACGTCTATTTTCGAATGCATTCAACTTGCTTTATATATCTTTAGTCATTTTCCAACTCTCGCTGACGTATGTTAGGAATGATACAACATTTGAATTGAAAATTGTATCCTGGCTAGCTGACATATGATTGTTTAGCATCACCCGTTCTCAGACCAGTGTTCAGAACCTGCTTCTAACTTGACCTTACCTTGGCAATATATTCTCAGTTTGATGTACTTATGCCATTCACCTTGAAGTCAAGTTTAAAAATGTTGTTATAACGAAGGGGACGTTGTCTTTGGTTTTTTTTTCCAGATGTCAAATCTCCATACAGAGTTTTCGAAACCCGATTTTACTACAACACGTATTATTGTTCATTTGAGGATGATCTTCATCGCATATCGGACATGTTTATAACTGCTCCCAAGCATAGATCTCCGTGCGTTTAGACTACAACTCCCTTTCTGTTGATCGATGTACCTATTAGTTTTTTTTTCTCATGGTTTTCCCGTTTTGTCGCACCTATCGGTATGCATGTGCAACCGAGATAGAGAATACCCTCTATCTTATTCATTCAAATCTTTAGAGCGTGCTTATAGCGTTGATGATGTCGCTTTTGTCCATTGAAGACTCATTCTCTATCGCGGTATTGCTCGCCAGTACATCTGCTCTCTCATTCACCCCAGAATGACCTTATTAAAAATGCAAGGTGTTCAAGATAAAAGCATCCCCATTGACAAATCAAAAGTTGCCAGGTACACGTTGCGTTTTGACTATTTATTATTTAAAGTCGGTTCTGACTAGCTCGTCCTAACGCCACATTTGCTCATCGCCCCTTCCCGTTCCATAATTACACACTTCACAAAAGACTTGACCTATACCACGTCATAATTGAACCTTCTCATTTTCATAAGCAGAGTTCAGATTGGTTCCCGTTACCGGGCTACTTTTATCTTGAACACTCTATATGTTATATTCGTGAAAGTAACTTTCTAACAATGACCAAGGGATGATGACATAGTTGACATCTTTTACATCACCCTGATCTGACCAACATCATCACTATGTGTACCGTGTTGTTATAATCGTGATATTAAACGTTGTAAGTATAGCCATAACCCATGTAACTTCTAATGTAGTCTAGTTAAACGTGTTTTTGTAATGATCTAGTAATGGAAACGGTCGAAGGTCTCAAAGTACTAGATCGTATCAGTTGGAGCTGCGGTGAACTGTTTACTTAGCTAACGTTGCCTTTCTGATTTCATCGATTGATTATTGTTTACTCAACTGACTTCACATCACTCCAGGCAGATCACATAGGTGCTCAGTCTCCCTCAATAGATATGGAAGGGTATGCATACTGATGGTTCTTGTTGCTCACTGGTTAAACAAACTCATCTCTCTGCCCCTCAAATATCCAGATCAACTTGTACAGCGTGTAATTTCAAACTCCTTAAATCACTGGATTAATTCAAAGTCAATTTTAGTGTCCTTATCCAACAGTAGGTCGCTAAGGGACCAAAGAACATCCCCTTATCCATCCTAAACTTCCCAACATTCGATGCTTTCAATGCAAACCTGACCGCTCTCTCGTTACTGCGAACAACCCGCATGTCCAGGACAGTAAATCCAAGTGATTCTCTGGAGGTTGGAAACCTATATAGACAACATCCACTCATACCGCAACCATTACATCTTGATCGACTAGACTTTGCCTACACTAGAGGACGATTCAGATCTAGTTTCATTGAGACAGTGCTAAATTAATAGAAAAACTATTTATGTTATATAAGAGTAAAATAAATATGCACTTGATCCACGATTGGAAATTCAGTAACTGCAAATTAATCATTGTAGCATGAGACATCTGATCAGACAGCTTATACTGTCTATTATACACGTTTATGTGGCGCTAGTTTAGAAACACTTTCATAGGACACGATTTTTCATTTGAACTTTTCATTCGCATATCTTGCTTTGTGTTCCCAGTATTGAAATGAATGGGGGAATATGTAAGGGCAACAATTCATGTTATACACTTTACGTGTTGATTGAATGACGAACCGTTACTTGTTATCCCTCTTTACTTGCTAGTAATAAACATTTACTGCAGTCTTTCCAGGACAAACTGAAACTCATGTTGATGTTGTATATACACAAACAAATATCTTTATTATGAAATATGTTGATCTGTCGATGTCACTTTTTCTTGTTGTTGTTTGTTTGTTGAAATTGTTAAGTTTAAAGCACAAATAAATCAATCTCTACCATCTCTTGCAAGTCTAACCTGCCATAATGTATCATAAAGACATAGACTCTTCTTAGGTTCAACAAGTTTGCCTCATCTCAAAGAGACTTTAGCTCTCTATAAAACACACACTCAGAGAAAGAACTAAGCAGATACTAGTGGAGATAGAGCTAAGGAAGAGACGCTGGTGATGGATAGGACGCACAATGAGATGACCGACCTGAAGTATTGCAAGACAGGCACACTTTTAGAACCCGCAGGGAAAGAGGAGTTGGGGAAAGCCTAGACATACCTGGAGAAGAGAGCTGGGGGCTGATATTAAAAGGATAGGTAAAACATGGAAAGAATTGGAAGGGATGGCAGGAGAGAGGAAGAGCTAGAAGAAGTTTGTTGAAAACCTGTGCTCCGTTGGGAGTTACAAGGTGAAGAAGAAGAAAACAAACACATTACAGCACATGTATGCTTGTATGGGTTTAAACCCTATTTCAACTACACTGTTCAATATCGCATGCTCTGCTGTTTCACATTATGTGGAGCAGAACACATTTATGACACTCATGCTTTTACCTCCCTCACTCACTGTATGTATGCAGCATGATCTAGCTTGTTTTCTTTCTTATTTTCTTTCACTCTAACATATAGAACCGAGAAAGTATCTTGAGGCAAGACTGCAGAATATTATTTACTTATTCATTGCAAAGTTGTGTCTACATTGATCCCTCCTAAGCGTGCTCAATGAGTCAGTTACTATCATTGGATGCATCACTTATCATTCTATCCACAGTGTCCCATTGTCAGCAGCTATCTCCATTGTCATAAATGAAGTGGTGAATTATTAACCACTTTTCTCCTAAGCTGCATTTATACTCACCTGCTTTGTTAAAGACCATCTAGATTACCTCTCCTACCATCCCATCACTGACCCTCCTGTTGTAATGACAAAGTCACCCATCCAGGTGTGATTGTCAACTACAGTCCTCATCTCCGCATCTGCAACCGACTTGGGCTGTTCTTATGATTACAACTATGTTCTGACATCTTCATTGAGCTGTCAGTACATTCATCATGGCCAGTGCGGTTGAGTTAACAGAGATGGTATATTTCACTTTGGTCACTCACAACCGTCCTATTTATTCATCTACTTTTACCTTCTGTCAGACATATATAAATATATAATGGATACCGTTATTCAGTAGAGAAATATAAATATATCATTACCTGACCACGTTGTACCTTCTATAGATGTCTAGTCAGTCATGCATATATGTGTGTCACATTGTATTGTGTGTAGTTTCTCTTGTGTTCTTCTCTATGATCACTAATAACACATCGTATTACATCTTATCCAGTCTCTCCAGTTGGATTTTACTGATTTGAAGGAAACATCTGACATATCATTAACAACATACTTTCTTCAAGGTCTGCAGCTGCCATTACTTAGCACAGCTATGTCATTTCTTGCCTTTATGATAATGTTATCAATATCGTTTCTGAATGACAGACTTCTCTTCAATTGTATTATTATTATTATTATATTCCGCTTGTACCATTATTTGTTACTTGAGGCCTGCAAACAATTTCTCCAACACCGCTCTAACCTGAGGAACTTGTTCAATCTCCTTTATGGAATTGAATGTGATAGTTCTTGCCTCTCTCAGTAAAATTCACTTCATGGTATCCCTAGAGTGTCCTCTCTTTCTTAAACCCTTTGCTTCCCACTTCAATGCCTTCTTTTGTATTCTTTGATAATTTCTTCTTAAGGTATACCCAACATGTATCCATCTTTTCCTTCCTATAACAGTCTTTACTATATCTGGAATAGCAGCTTTGCAAATAACTATAAATCTGTGCTGAATACAACTCTGGAATGCATTATTTTGCTACCTTTCTCTCAATTACCCTGCCTGCATGCAACAATGATATCTTTGATGAGAAAACAGATTTAATCCAGATATGTTATGGATACAATTATGGAAAGTAACTCTTAATGGGAGAAATGAAAAGAGAAATTACTTATGTCTTTCTGACACATTTGTACAGTGCCTTTCTACAGTTAATTCTTGGAAATGTATGATCTTTGCTGCAGTTTCATATAGTTGTTTTGACCTGATTAACTAAAAGTTCCCTAAGTGGAGCTGTCATAAAAGTTATGAGTCCTGGAGTTGTCATTAAAGATGGGAGTCCCATAAGTTGAGATTCTGTTCCACATTGTATGTTTTTACTCATAGCTGTCTATGGAGATGGATTTTCATAAACACATGGCATATGTACCATACTGTCAATAATTCTTCTTCTCACGCTCCATATCAATCACTTCTTAACCACTCTTTGTGATTTGTATATGATCTGAGCCTAAAGAGGGATTGTACATTGTGCCAGTTATGCACCTACAAGTAAGCCAGCACATCTGATTTCTGCGATGCTTTTTATTTGCAAGAGTAGCTTCCCTAGGCCCCTACCTCAGTCGTCTCTTACGGCATGCTTTGTAGGTTGCAGTGTTATTATTCATTATTCTTTGCTCCCCTTGTGAGCCCCAGCAACATACGAACGGTTCAATAGTACTATAATACTGCTTTCTATGTGACTGTTTGAATAATCATAATATTATATATATATATACATGATGGCACATCTATGTATAATAAAAGTTGTTCTATAACAGTTGGTATTAAAATACTCATTGAAATATGCATGGATAACCAGTATGCTGTCTGGTCAACAACTAGTAACAACTAGTATAAGAAAGAGAAGGTGGAGATATGTTAGGCACACAATAATCAAAGAATACCAAAGCAGGCATTGAAGTGGGAGGCAACAGGTTCAAGAAAGAGAGGAGGCCCTAAGTAAACCCTGAAACAAACTTTGCTGTTGGAGGCAAGATATATTGGACTCAATTCAATGGAAGAGGTTGAGCGAGTTTACCAAAGACAGAGCGGCATGGAGAAATTACTTGCATGTCATATGTAACGCATAACGGTATGAGAGCAATATATAAAACCAGTATACAGGACTTGTTCAATATGTCCACTTTTTGACACATAACTCCTCAAGACAAGTCCTCATGTGTGTTGCTACTTTACAACACCATTCCTGTACACACACAACATCACAATAGTTACTTGCAGTTGCAATACATTTTCTATATCTTGAAGTAGACTTTCTCATTCAGATATTGCCACAGAACAGAAGTTCGGAACCAAAAATGTTACATTTTATTACACAATTTCATTTTATGATTTTTCATGTGCCTCCCTGTATTTTATATATTGCTTTATTTATATATACTGAGTTCTATGTTGCACACTGTATGAAATGTTGCTCTCTTGACTCGTTTGAAATATTGAACAAAAAATGTATTGAGAACTGAGATGTAAAACTGAATACACAACAACTCTTTCATGTGATCACTTTATTCTCCTGTTGCTTGACATGATAGCCTATGTGTATCATAAAATGGAGGGCATTGTCTATATCCACTTAAAATTTGATACAAAGTCGCTGCCCATACAAAATTCATTCAGTAGGGTTTCACCACCTTGAAAGTTACATCAGGGAGCTTTGCTGACACTTCAGAGTTGATGCACTACCATTAAGACCCTCATATGATAGAAAGAGATCGGAGCACACATAGTTATTCAACATAGTGCAATGGTGATGATCTTTTGAATCAATCAATCAATCAATTCCAATACATATTTTAGCATTATGAAAGTCTTATATGGAGGTTTTTAAGTAATATCATTTGCAATTTAGTTTATCAGTTGATTTAGTTCTACACATAATTTATGAAGTGAGTGAAATGTGAACTATTAATGAAGTTATTCAACTCTACAAATAGTTTACAGATTTTTAGTGTGATGCAACAGTATTTTGGTGGTCTGATACAGTAATGCTCATTTGGTATCATGCAAAAGTGCTCATATTTTGGGTAGTCTGTTAACACTAGTGCTGATAGTTTCTTTTGAGATGATAAAAGAGTGCGCTCATGTGGGAATGATATAACAGTGCTCATATTGTGTGTGGTATGAGACAACCAGTATTCAATAGTTTATTGATTAGACATATGAGATGTTTCTCTTTGCCAGGACATTTGATTATGTTGTTGACTGACAGATTTGTCAAACTGATTATCTTGAGCATATCTTTATGAAAATCAAATATTGGTTTATCTATATTGCATTATTTTCTCAAACAAATGTGTGCACACTTGGAACGAAGAAATATGTGTTTGTGTGCAAATTAGCAAGAAATAATAGAAAGCACCACTGTTGATAATCCATTAACTGTCTCAATAATTGTAATTTTGATAAAATAGAATATGATGTCCTGGACAAACTAACAAATATGTTTACAATTATATATGACAAATGTCAGAAGAGAAGAATATATATGGGATTTGTCTTGACTTAGTTCATTAATAATAACATACTTCTTGTGCATATGGCATGAGCTTGTGTGAGTGCATATATGTGCTCAGAAATCATTCACAAAGATTCAATGCTTTAATCAACTATTTATACAAATTCTCAACTGTAAGGACATACACTTTTGTTTAATTGCTAACGACTTGTCTGCTTGCCTGTAGAATGGAAAGCTGCTTGCCTGTAGAATGGAAAGCTGCTTGTCTCTAGAATGGAAAGCTGCTTGCCTGTAGAATGGAAAGCTGCTTGCCTGTAGAATGGAAAACTGCATGTCATATTGTTTCTATTATCTGCTAGGTTTAGGATTGGCTAACACATGCACACAGTTTTATGAGATTGTTAATGTAAAATAATATCATCTCTTATCATGTTGTTGTACAGAGAATATACACTCAGGGGGTTCTTGCCTTGCATAGTATTTAGTGAATGCAACATAAGTGTAACAAGTTCATGCATCAAGTTTAGCAGAGCAGCTTTTCTTTATTATCATAATAGTATTTATCTTTATTTCCCATCTTGCTTAAGTTTACATTTTGTGTCAAACTAGAAGATTATCATGAGCTAAAATAGATTCCTCATGTTAAGATAAATAAACTTATAGCACTTATGTAGGCGTCTGTCGCTTAAGCGGTAGTGAGCTTGATCATGCTCAAAGTGTACCTGGTTCAACCTCTGTGATGGGCATTTTGTAAGCAAATTGTTTCCTGCCGTAACGAACAGTAAAATCAGACCTCAGAAAGAAATGGCAAACTACTGAACATATAAGTGGTGCCTAGCAAATCAACAACTCATTGACTGTAGTTGATGGCAACGTACTATAAAGGATACACCACAATTTTCATTTCATTTATAGCACTTACACAATCAGAAACTGATTGATACATAATAATATAGAATCATCAGTTGTTGGACACATGATGTGAATGTATTAGACAAATGTGCAACAATGATATATAGGGGTTGACATAGCTCAGTAACAGTCAGCTACATGTTTGTACTAGTAGGTGCAGGTTTAAATGCTTTTCTCAGCCATTGTTTTCTAAACCATTGCTAGAGATACAGTGTAAGTTAATGTCCTACCAACTGAATTTGTTTGAGCACTGACATGGCCTTGAGTGTATCAATGTTTATTATTTTCATATTCTTCTTATTCAATGATCTCTGGTCAGGCTCTTAGTTTACTGTTGACCACAAACTGGGCAGTTAGTTTCAAGTCTGTTAGTTTTCCACTTAGTTTTTAGGTCGCCTGGGTGTGGCCACATGTTGCTTCTCAGCTCACCCAGGAGAGGACAGTATTCAGGACATGCTCCGGTGTCTGTTCCGCCTGCTGACACTGGCAGAGAGCTATTTGACTTATTTCTATTCTATATAAGTGTTTGTTGAGTTTGCAGTGTCTGATATGTAGGCGAAATATAATGACCTGCTCTGTTCTGCTTAGCTCTTTGAGGAAATCTTTTCCATAATCATATCCAGTGTTTGTCTATCGCAGATGTTCTTTGTATGAGATATTTGACCTCTAGAAAGAACAGTGGTTGGTAAATTGATTATGTCCATATGATAATAATAACAAATATTTGATAAAACTTGGAGGGGCCAGAAAAGAGCAGCAAAACGTGTATTAGTAGGCTCATCAATGAACATTGAACTAGCATGGTTAGTCATTGCATGCTGTTGGCGACATTGCAAAGGAAATCAGAGCACCTATGGACATGTCTGAAGTGCAATGAAGATATTCCAAACTGAAACAATTATTTCACAATAAATTGCTGTCCAGATCCAGTGTTGTAGCCAGACAAATCATTACAAGTGGGGAAATGTATTGGACATGATTGTCCCGAGTTGACATGTTGTAGATTATAATAGTGTTACCCCACATGAGCATCTCTCTTCTCTTAATCCTTTCAGTTCCTAATGGAACATAGAGCTACACTTTATCACTAACATTGATGTTAGTTTGGGACTTAGTGCTGAAATTGTTTCAAACACTTTGTCAGTTTTTCATTGCAGTTTCAGTAACAAAAGAATTGTTGTAGATTTGGTTTGTTAATCCACTAGAACACAAATGTAAAGATGACTTACTGATCAGATTTGGTTTGTTAATCCACTAGAACACAAATGTAAAGATGACTTACTGATCAGATTTGACCAACATATAAACCTCATTGTATAGAACCATATCTTTTAGGTTCTACTGTAGTATGGTGTCAGATTCCATTAATAAGGAAACGACCATAAGTGCTGACTTGTACCACCACACCAATACATGCTGTATAAATGACTATAATGTTATAAGTACACAGACATTTAGACACAACGAGAGAGAGAGAGAGAAATGGAAAGTCAAAATGAGTACATGTGTATAAATATGAATATTTCCAAATATAAAAAGAACATTTCAGCCTAGTTTTGACAGTGTGACCAGTCTGGTATTCTGTGGGTTCTTGTTGAAATCATGTTAAAATGTCTCTACACCTAGCACATTGTCAGACATTTTAATGTGGCATACAGCTACGATAACCCAAATCTATATTATAAGTCAATGGTTATCATCATAAGCATGCACACTTCAGTTCAGTTTCTCTCAGATCAACTACTCAAAATTGTCATTGACCAGACCTTGAGCAACAGAACTCCTAGATTGTGTCTCTATAGTTAGCAAGAACATTGTACAAGATACACCATATTGTAAACATGTATGAATGATCAGTTGTTATGTATTGACATTATGGTTGGTGCATATAATATGTTATAAATGCTGTTTTCTGTTTAGTATTGCAAGGTACTTCACCTTGATTGACTTTTGTACATACCATGTATACCACCATTTATTGATCCATTTACAAAAGCTTTAACCTTTGACACCGGTGACTTTCATGTTTTACTGAAGTTGTTATTGAGTTGTTGCTGCTATTGTTACTCTTAAGTCGCTATTGTTACTATTGAGTCATTGTTATTCAGACTTATTGTTGTTTTTATACCGCTTTGGTAGCATGATATTTGTCATATATTTTTGACTTGAAATTGTATGTTGACTGCATTAAAGACTTGTTAGAGTCTTCATGTCTTTCTCTATATTGCTGCCTTTTGTAGTGTTCTTGAATCTACACTAGTTTTTCATTTGTTTTTCTTCTATATTCATATGTTAATGTATATTTCTATTTATGTCTCTGCTTGTCCACTTCATTATTCATTTCTCAATGTTTTCCTGTGTGTTCTTTCTGTATGTTCATTTATATATTTGTTTATTAATGCAATTTACTTTTTTTCTTTATTAGTTTATGCTTGTCTTTTTATTTTCTTAATTATTTTTAAAATATTTTTGTTTTTCTCTATGTTCCTATATTTGTTATTTCTGAACATTTATGTGTATTCTATATGTTCGTTATATTTCTCAATCCATTTTTGTTAGTATTTGTGTTTATTCTCTTTGTCTGTATATCTCTATTAATTTGTTCATATCTTAGTTTATTATTTTTGTCTGTCCATTTCTTCATTCACATGTTTATGTTTGATTTTCTCTCCAGTTTTCTTCTTCTAACTATCTCTATGACTGTCTTCCTCTTTTCATTTTTATAAATGTTTTTCATTTCCTGTTTTTCTGATTAGTTACCCCAATCTTAGTTTGTCTCTTTATTTCTCCCATTAGCATTTGTCTATTTTTGTTTGTAATGTCTCCATTCTAATTTGTACTATTTGTTGATAGTATAGAAGAAATAAATTCACATTATCACATGATTATGTGCAAGCTGATTCAGTATTCATTATTGTTGTCATGAAAATTGTCATCTCTCAATTTCTTGATTTCATCTCTTTGACTCTTATCCTTGTGTTCACTGACAGTGGAATATGTATATTTTAATCTCTACATAACAAGTCATTGTTATGTTAGACTGATGTGAGCTACAGTCTTTCTCTTCTTCTTAGAATGCACCATATCCACCACTAGTTAACCACTCTCTGTGTGTGTCTCTGTGTGATTTGTATGTGACTTGAACCTACAAGCAGTTGTAAATTGTGCCAGTTATGCACATACAAGTAGGCCAGGACATCTCATTTTTGCAGCGCTTTTTATTTACTAGGTATCTTCCTAGATTCTACATCAGTCGCCTCTTATGACATGCCTTGTAGGTCATAGTGGTACTACTCTTTGCTTCTCTTGTGGGCCCTGGCCTTACATAGGCACTACAATCTATCTAACCAGAAATTCTCAACTTGTTTGACTTAATGTCTATCTGGAAAGCTGATAGTGAACTTGATCCATAAACTAATCAAGACATATTTCAGATTAGTATTATTAGTCAAATGTAACCTTTTTTATATCTCCTGCGATGATGTTGGAAACCCCAGACCTAGTTAATCCTGCAGAGACATAGACCTTATGTTTTGCTTTGTTGCATCAAATGTTAAACAACTGTTGAATGATATGTCACTATTTTGTATGTTTAACTGTGCAGGAGGGGAGTAGTTGTGTTAGTTATCTATGCATTGTTAATGTATCCATCATTTTGTTAGAAGAAAATCTACACACAAACTACTGGACATGTTATTGTTAACTTGGATATATGATAACATGACTATTTCATACAGCATGCAAGTTATATGTGTTTGACAATTATCATACACACTGTTTGTTTATATAGTTCCACTAGTGTCTCATCTGTTATGTTATGTATGTATATATATATATATATATATATATATATATATCTTATTGATATGTCTGAATATGATGATCTTGAAGTAAAATTTGTATTTCAATCAATTATGTTTTAATTCTGGGCAATATTTCTATCTATAACAAACAATAAATAACTTCAATTAGTGATACTGAGTATTCTTCTTTACTTGAATAACTGCTTTTTCTGTTGTTTAGTTCTGTTATTATTACCTGCCATTTGGTGCAGTTCAGTTCTTAGTACACTTGGGGTGGTTGGTGAGGGTATATTTGTGGTGAAATGGTTAGTTTGCCTTGTGTTCTGAAAGTTGTGGGTGCAAATCCAGTCTCGTTAGTCGATTCACAAGTGCATTTTTTACTGGAGTTCCTATGAGTGATGGTGGAGCTACCGAGTTCGTGTTTGATGCTATACTTTCTGCAGGTACCATTTCAACAAAAAGTAGCTGAGACATACGGGGAACCCTGTTTTAGTGAATCATTCTACTTTACAGCCTTATGTAAGTAGACGGAATTAAATCACTGTAGTTGCTAGTTATTGAATCTCTGTCATAGCACTCCTGACAGACCAAGGGTGCTCAGTCTTCCTCAGCAGATGTTGAAGGGTCAGTATGCTTATGGTTGCTGTGGCTAGCTTGCTAAACACCCTCATCAGATGGCTTGCTGGCTAAATGCACTCATCAGATGGCTAGCTGGATAAATACACTCCTCAGATGGCTAAATACGCTCATCAGATGGCTAAATACATTCCTCAGATGTCTAGGTAGCTAAACACACTCATCAGATGGCTATTTGGTTAAATATACCCATCAGATGGCTAGCTGTCTAACACCTCCTCAGATGGCTAGCTGGCTAAACACACTCCTCAGATTGCTAGCTGGCTAAACACACTCCTCAGATTGCTAGCTGGTCAAATACACTCACCAGAAGGATAGCTGGCTAAATACACTCCTCAGATGGCTAGCTAGCTAAATACATTCATCAGAAGGCTAGCTTGCTAAATACACACATCAGCTGGCTAAATACACAGATCAGCTGGATAGCTGGCTAAATACACTCATCAAAGACTAACTGGCTAAACACACTCTTCAGATAGCTAGCTGGCTAAATACACTCTTCAGATGGCTAGCTGGCTAGACACACTCCTCTGAAATTCAGTTCTGTTCATTCAACACATGACTCCAAATTCTATACATCCCTGGAAAGATTTAACACAATGTTCAGTATTCTCATATAACATTATGTGGTTCAACAAACAAGGAACTACGTCAGCCTAATACTACAATCGACTTATCCAATAACGTGCATTTTGACAAGCTGTCTCATGAACACTCTGCTTCAAACATTAGATACACAAAACCCACCTCGTCGATTGAAGTGGTAGACGACCGACACTGTCATCAATTCTATCCTTCCATATCATGTAACAAGGTCGGACACAATGATTCTTCTCTTACCCCAAATTAAGTCAAGAGTTTCACATGAATATGAAATAATGAATCAACGTCTGGCATAGGTCTTGTTACAACAGACTACAAACATGAATAAAATAATGCAAAGATAGAATGTCAAGGATCGAAGGAACAGAAAATCATGTAAGGCTATCAGAACCGATAGCGATCCGACATGTCCAGTAACTGTGAATAATGAATAAGACAGTTGGATCACATAAAGTCGACTTTGCCTATCAAAGAAAATATAATGAAAATCTACCTGGCCATTGTTCTGTTACATACGTGTCGATAAACATACGCCTGGTGTGATTAACTATGACAATTATCTGGTACAATGATAGACTAATAGACATAGATGTCGTGTTTGGGTGTCTATGTAAGGTGCTGAATAGTGATAGATGTCGTGTTTGGGGATGCTCATAAGGTGCTGATAGTGATAAGATGTCGTGTTTGGGATAGTCATGTAAGAGCTGAATATGATAAGACTGTCGTGTTTGGGGATGTCTATGTAAGTGATGAATAGTGATAAGATGTCGTGTTGGGGATGTCTATGTAAGGTGCCGAAAGTGATAAGATGTCGTTTGATGTCTATGAAGGTGCTGAATAGTGATAAGATGTCGTGTTTGGGGGTGTCTATGTAAGGTGCTGAATAGTGATAGATGTCGTTTTGGGATGTCTATGGGTGCTGAATAGTGATAAGATGTCGTGTTTGGGGATGTCTATGTCAGGTGCTGAATAGTGATAAGATGTCGTGTTTGGGGATGTCTATGTAAGGTGATGAATAGTGATAAGATGTCGTGTTTGGGATGTCTATGTAAGGTGCTGAATAGTGATAAGATGTCGTGTTTGGGGTGTCTATGTAAGGTGCTGAATAGTGATAAGATGTCGTGTTTGGGGATGTATATGTAAGGTGCTGAATAGTGATAAGATGTCGTTTGGGGATGTCTAGTGTAGTGCTGAATAGTGATAAGATGTCGTGTTTGGGGATGTCTAGTAAGGTGCTGAATAGTGATAGATGTCTGTTTGGGGTGTCTATGTGGTGCGAATAGGCTAAGATGTCGTGTTTGGGATGTCTTGTAAGGTGCTGAAAAGTGATAAGATGTCGTGTTTGGGGATGTCTATGTAAGGTGCTGAATAGTGATAAGATGTCGTGTTTGGGTGTCTATGTAAGGTGCTGAATAGTGATAAGATGTCGTGTTTGGGATGTCTATGTAAGGTGCTGAATAGTGATAAGATGTCGTGTTTGGGGTGTCTATGTAAGAGTGCTGAATAGGATAAGATGTCGTGTTTGGGATGTCATGTAAGGTGCTGAATAGTGATAAGATGTCGGTTTGGGGAGTCATGTAGGTGCTGAATAGTGATAAGATGTCGGTTTGGATGTCTATGTAAGGTGCTGAATAGTGATAATATGTCGTGTTTGAGATGTCTGTAAGGTGCTGAATAGTGATAAGATGTCGTGTTTGGGGTGTCTATGCAGTGCTGAATAGTGATAAGATGTCGTGATTTGGGATGTCTATAAGGTGCTGAATGTGATAAGATGTCGTTTGGATGTCTTAAGGTGCAAAGTGATAATATGTCGTGTTTGGATGTCTATGTAAGGTGCTGAATAGTGATAAGATGTCGTGTTTGGGGTGTCTATGTAAGGTGCTGAATAGTGATAAGATGTCGTGTTTGGGGATGTCATGTAAGGTGCTGAATAGTGATAAGATGTCGTGTTTGGGTGTCTATGTAAGGTGCTGAATAGTGATAAGATGTCGTTTTGGGGTGCTCATGTAAGGTGCTGAATAGTGATAATATGTCGTGTTTGGGGATGTCTATGTAAGGTGCTGAATAGTGATAAGATGTCGTGTTTGGATGTCTAGTAAGGTGCTGAATAGTGATAAGATGTCGTGTTTGGGGTGTCTCATGTAAGGTGCTGAATAGTGATAAGATGTCGTGTTTGGGGATGTCTATGTAAGGTGCTGAATAGTGATAAGATGTCGTGTTTGAAGTGTGTAAGGGCTGAATAGTGATAAGATGTCGTGTTTGGGGATGTCTATGTAGGTGCTGAATAGTGATAAGATGTCGTGTTTGGGGACGTCTATGTAAGGTGCTGAATAGTGATAAGATGTCGTGTTTGGGGATGTCTATGAAGGTGCTGAATAGTGATAAGATATCGTGTTTGGGATGTCATGTAAGGTGCCAATAGGATAAGATGTCGTCGTGATGTCTATGTAAGGTGCTGAATAGTGATAAGATCGTGTTGGGGTGTCTAGTAAGGCGCTGAATAGTGATAAGATGTCGTCTTAGGGGATGTCTATGAGGTGCTGAATAGTGATAGATGTCGTGTTTGGGGTGTCTATAGGTGCTGAATAGTGATAAGATGTCGTGTTTGGGGATGTCATGAAGAGCTGAATAGTGATAAGATGTCGTGTTTGGAAGCAGCTGAATAGTGATAAGATGTCGTTGGGTGTCTGATAGGTGCTGAATAGTGATAATAAGTCGTGTTTGGGGATGTCTATGTAAGGTGCTGAATAGTGATAAGATGTCGTGTTTGGGGATGTTCTGTAAGGTGCTGAATAGTGATAAGATGTCGTGTTTAGGGATGTCTATATGTGGCATGAATAGTGATAAGATGTCGTCGGAGTCTCATGTAAGGGCTGAATAGTGATAAACTGTCGTGTTTGGGATGTCTAAGGTGCGAATAGTGATAAATGTCGGTTTGGGGATGTCTATGTAAGGTGCTGAATAGTGATAAGATGTCGTGTTTGGGGATGTCTATGTAAGGTGCTGAATAGTGATAAGATGTCGTTTTGAGGTGTCTATGTAGGTTGAATAGTGATAATATGTCGTGGTTGGGGATGTCTATGTAAGGTGCTGAATAGTGATAATATGTCGGTTTGGGAGTTATGTAAGGTGCTGAATAGTGATAAGATGTCGTGTTTGGGGATGTCTATGTAAGGTGCTGAATAGTGATAAGATGTCGTGTTTGGGTGTCTATGTAAGGTGCTGAATAGTGATAAGATGTCGTGTTTGGGGTGTCTATTAAGGGCTGAATAGTGATAAGATGTCGTGTTTGGGGTGTCTATGTAAGGTGCTGAATAGTGATAAGATGTCGTGTTTGGGGATGTCTATGTAGGTGCTGAATAGTGATAAGATGTCGTTTGTGGGATGTCTATGCAGTGCTGAATAGTGATAAGATGTCGTGTTTGGGGATGTCTATGTAAGGTGCTGAATAGGATAAGATGTCGTTTGGGGATGTCTATGGCAAGTGCTGAATAGTGATAAGATGTCGTGTTTGGATGTCTATGTAAGGTGCTGAATAGTGATAAGATGTCGTGTTGGGGTGTCTATGAAGGTGCTGAATAGTGATAAGATGTCGTGTTTGGGGATGTCTATGTAAGGTGCTGAATAGTGATAAGATGTCGTGTTTGGGGATGTCTATGTAAGGTGCTGAATAGTGATAAGATGTCGTGTTTGGGGATGTCTATGAGGTGCTGAATAGTGATAGATGTCGTGTTTGGGTGTCATGTAAGGTGCTGAATAGTGATAAGATGTCGTGTTGGGATGTCTATGTAAGTGCTGAATAGTGATAAGATGTCGTGTTTGGGGATTGTTTTTATGTCAAGGTGCTGAATAGTGATAAGATGTCGTGTTTGGGGATGTCTATGTAAGGTGCTGAATAGTGATAAGATGTCGTGTTTGGGTGTCATGTAAGGTGCTGAATAGTGATAAGATGTCGTGTTTGGGATGTCTATGTAAGGTGCTGAATAGTGATAAGATGTCGTGTTTGGGGATGTCTATGTAAGGTGCTGAATAGTGATAAGATGTCGTGTTGGGGATGTCTATGGGTGCTGAATAGTGATAAGATGTCGTGTTTGGGGATGTCTATGTAAGGTGCCGAATAGTGATAAGATGTCGTGTTTGGGGATGTCTATGTAAGGTGCTGAATAGTGATAATGTCGTGTTTGGATGTCTATGGATCTGAATAGTGATGAATGTCGTCGTTGGGATGCTCATGAGGTGCTGAATAGTGATAAGATGTCGTGTTTGGGGATGTCTATGTAGGTGCTGAATAGTGATAAGATGTCGTGTTTGGGATGTCTATGTAAGGTGCTGAATAGTGATAAGATGTCGTGTTTGGATGCTCATGTAGTCGCTGAATAGTGATAAGATGTCGTGTTTGGGGATGTCTATGTAAGGTGCGAATAGTGATAAGATGTCGTGTTTGGGGATGTCTATGAAGGTGCTGAATAGTGATAAGATTCGTGTTTAGGGATGTCTATGTAAGGTGCTGAATAGTGATAAGATGTCGTGTTTGGGATGTCTATGTAAGGTGCTGAATAGTGATAAGATGTCGTGTTTAGGGGATGTCTATGTAAGGGCTGAATAGTGATAAGATGTCGTGTTTGGGATGTCTATGTAAGGTGCTGAAAGTGATAAGATGTCGTTTAGATGTCTTGTAGGTGCTGAATAGTGATAAGATCGTTTGGGGATGTCTATGGGTGCTGAATAGTGATAAGATGTCGTGTTTGGGGATGTCTATGTAAGGTGCTGAATAGTGATAGATGTCGTGTTTGGGTGTCTATGTAAGGCTGGAATAGTGATAAGATGTCGTGTTTGGGGATGTCATGGGTGCTGAATAGTGATAAGATGTCGTGTTTGGGATGTCTATGAGGCGTGAATAGTGATAAGATGTCGTGTTTGGGATGTCTATGTAAGGTGCTGAATAGTGATAAGATGTCGTGTTTGGGGATGTCTATGTAGTGCTTGATAGTGATAAGATGTCGTGTTTGGGGATGTCATGTCAAGGGCTGAATAGTGATAAGATGTCTGTTTGGGATGTCTATGTAAGGTGCTGAATAGTGATAAGATGTCCTGTTTGGGAGTCGTGGTCTGGATAGAGTGTGATGTCTGCTGAATAGTGATAAGATGTCGTGTTTGGGGATGTCTATGAGTCTGAATAGGATAAGATGTCGTGTTTGGGGATGTCTAGTAAGGTGCTGAATAGTGATAAGATGTCGTTTGGGGATGTCTATGTAAGGTCTGAATAGTGATAAGAGTCGATTGGGGATGTCTTGTAAGGTGCTGAATAGTGATAAGACGTGGGGACGTCATGTAAGGGCGAATAGTGATAAGAAATGTGTTAGAGTCTATGAGGTGCAAAGTGATAAGATGTCGTGTTTGGGATGTCACTGTAAGGTGCGAATGTTAATGTGTTTAATGTCTGGGTGCTAATAGTGATAAGACGTGTCGTGTCTTGGGGATCTATGTGGTGTGCTGAATAGTGATAAGATGTCGTGTTTGGGATGTCTATGTAAGGTGCTGAATAGTGATAAGATGTCGTGTTTGGGATGTCTGCCAGGTGCTGAATAGTGATAAGATGTCGTGTTTGAGTGTCATGAAGGTGCTGAATAGTGATAAGATTCGTGTTTGGGATGTCTATGTAAGGTGCTGAATAGTGATAAGATGTCGTGTTTGGGGATGTCTCTGTAAGGTGCTGAATAGTGATAAGATGTCGTGTTTGGGGATGTCTGAAGGTGCTGAATAGTGATAAGATGTCGCGTTGGGATGTCTATGTAAGGTGCTGAATAGTGATAAGATGTCGTGTTGGGGATGTCTATGTAAGGTGCTGAATAGTGATAAGATGTCGTGTTTGGGGATGTCTATGTAAGGTGCTGAATAGTGATAAGATGTCGTGTTGGGGATGTCTATGTAAGGTGCTGAATAGTGATAAGATGTCGTGTTGGGGGTGTCTATGGGCTGTGAATAGTGATAAGATGTCGGTGGGGAGTCTGTAAGGTGCTGAATAGTGATAAGATGTCGTGTTTGGGGATGTCATGTAAGGTGAATAGTGATAAGATGTCGTTGGATTCATGTAAGTGTGATTGTCTGTTTGGGGTGTCTATGAGGTGCTGAATAGTGATAAGATGTCGTGTTTGGGGATGTCTATGTAAGGTGCTGAATAGTGATAATATGTCGTGTTTGGGGATGTCTATAAGGTGCTGAATAGTGATAAGATGTCGTGTTTGATGTCTATGTAAGGTGCTGAATAGTGATAAGATGTCGTGTTTTGGGATGTCTATGTAAGGTGCTGAATAGTGATAATATGTCGTGCTTTGGGGATGTCTATGTAAGGTGCTGAATAGTGATAAGATGTCGTGTTGGGGTGTCTATGTGTGCTGAATAGTGATAGATGTCGTTTTGGGGATGTCTATGGGTGCTGATAGTGATAATATGTCGTCGGGGTGTCTATAGGTGCTGAATAGGATATGATGTCAGTGTTGGGGTCTGTAGGTGCGAATAGTGATAAGATGTCGTGTTTGGGGAGTCTGAAGGTGCTGAATAGTGATAAGATGTCGTGTTTGGGGATGTCTTGTAAGGTGCTGAATAGTGATAAGATGTCGTGTTTGGGGGTCTATGTAAGGTGCTGAATGTGATAAGATGTCGTGCCTGGGGATGTCTATGTAAGGTGCTGAATAGTGATAAGATGTCGTGTTTGGAGATGTCTGTAAGGTGCTGAATAGTGATAAGATGTCGTGTTGGGATGTCTAGTAGGGCTGAATAGTGATAAGATGTCGTGTTGGGGATGTCTGTAAGGTGCGAATAGTGATAAGACTGTCGTGGGGACGTCCATGAAGGTGCTGAGATAGTGATAAGATATCGTGTTTGGGGATGTCCTATAGGTGCTAAATAGTGATAAAGTCGTGTTTGGGGTGTCATGTAGGTGCTGAATAGTGATAAGATGTCGTGTTTGGGGTGTTATGTAAGGTGCTGAATAGTGATAAGATGTCGTGTTTGGGATGTCTATGTAAGGTGCTGAATAGTGATAAGATGTCGTGTTGGGGGTGTCATGTAAGGTGCTGAATAGTGATAAGATGTCGTGTTTGGGGATGTCTGCAAGGTGCTGAATAGTGATAAGATGTCGTGTTGGGGATGTCATGTAGGTGCTGAATAGTGATAAGATGTCGTGTTGGGGATGTCTATGTAAGGTGCTGAATAGTGATAATATGTCGTGTTTGGATGTCTATGTAAGGTGCTGAATAGTGATAAGATGTCGTGTTTGGGGGTGTCTCATGTAAGGTGTCTTGAATAGTGATAAGATGTCGTGTTTGGGGATGTCTATGTAGGTGCTGAATAGTGATAAGATGTCGTGTTTGGGGAGTGTCATGTAAGGTGCTGAATAGTGATAATAGCGTGTTTGGGGATGTCTATGTAAGGTGCTAATAGTGATAAGATGTCGTGTTGGGTGTCTATGTAGGTGCTGAATAGTGATAAGATGTCGTGTTTAGGGATGTCATGTAAGGTGCTGAATAGTGATAGATGTCGTGTTTGGGGATGTCTATGTAAGGTGCTGAATAGTGATAAGATGTCGTGTTTGGGGATGTCTAGTAAGGTGCTGAATAGTGATAGATGTCGTGTTTGGGGTGTCTATGTAAGGGCTGAATAGTGATAAATGTCGTAGTTTGGGGATGTCTATGAGGTGCTGAATAGTGATAAGATGTCGTTTGGGATGTCTATGTAAGGTGCTGAATAGTGATAAGATGTCGTGTTTGGGGATGTCTATGTAAGGTGCTGAATAGTGATAAGATGTCGTGTTTGGGATGTCTGCTAAGGTGCCTGAAAGTGAAAGATGTCGTGTTTGGAAGTGTCTGTAAGGTGCTGAATAGTGAAAGATGTCGTGGTTTGGGGATGTCTATGGGCAGCTGAAAGTGATAAGATGTCGTGTTTAGATGTCTATGAAGGTGCCGAATAGTGATAAGATGTCGTGTTTAGGGTGCTTATGGTGCTGAATAGTGATAAGATGTCGTGTTTGGGGTGTCATGAGTGCTGAATAGGATAGATGCTGTTGGTTCATGAGTCTGAATAGTGATAAGATGTCGTGTTTGGGATGTCTATGAGGCTGAATAGTGATAAGATGTCGTGTTTGGGGATGTCTATGTAAGGTGCTGAATAGTGATAAGATGTCGTGGTTGGGGATGTCTATGTAAGGTGCTGAATAGTGATAATATGTCGTGTTTGGGGATGTCTATGTAGGTGCTGAATAGTGATAAGATGTCGTTTGTAGGGTGTCTGTAAGGTGCTGAATAGTGATAAGATGTCGTGTTTGGGGACGTCTATGAAGGTGCTGAATAGTGATAATATGTCGTTTAAGTCTAAGGTGCTGAATAGTGAAATATGTCAGTTTGAGTGTCTATAGGTCTGAATAGTGATAAGTATGTCGTTTGGGGATGTCTATGTAAGGTGCTGAATAGTGATAAGAAATGTCGTCGTAAGTACGTATGTCATAGGTGCTGAATAGTGATAAGATGTCGTGTTTGAGGAGTCTATGTGGCTGCTGAATAGTGATAAGATGTCGTGTTTGGGGATGTCTATGTAGAGTGCTGAATAGTGATAAATGTCGTTTTGGGATGTCTATGTAAGGTGCTGAATAGTGATAAGATGTCGTGTTTGGGGTGTCTATGTAAGGTGCTGAATAGTGATAAGATGTCGTGTTTGGGGATGTCTATGTAAGGTGCCGAATAGTGATAAGATGTCGTGTTTGGGGATATCTATGTAAGGTGCTGAATAGTGATAATATGTCGTGTTTGGGGATGTCTGTGATAAGGTGCTGAATAGTGATAAGATGTCGTGTTTGGGGGTGTCTATGAGTGCTGAATAGTGATAAGATGTCGTGTTAGGGATGTCTATGTAAGGCGCTGAATAGTGATAAGATGTCGTGTTTGGGGAGTCTATGTAAGGTGCTGAATAGTGATAAGTATGTCGTTTGGGATGTCTATGTAAGGTGCTGAATAGTGATAAGATGTCGTGTTTGGGTGTCATAAGGTGCTGAATAGTGATAACATGTCTGTTTGGGGATGTCTTGTAAGGTGCTGAATAGTGATAATAGTCGTGTTTGGGGATGTTATGTAAGGTGCTGAATAGTGATAAGATGTCGTGTTTGGGGATGTCTGTAAGGTGCTGAATAGTGATAAGATGTCGTGTGGGAGTGTCATAGGTGCTGAATAGTGATAATAGTCGTTTGGGGATTCTTATGTAGGTACTGAATAGTGATAGATGTCGTGTTTGGGATGTCTATGTGGTGCTGAGAAGTGATAGATGTCGTGTTTGGAGATGCGTAAGGTGCTGAATAGTGATAGATGTCGTTTGGGGATGTCTATGTAAGGTGCTGAATAGTGATAAGATGTCGTTTGGGGATGTTCATGTAAGTGCAATAGGATAAGATAGTCGTTTGGGGTGTCTATGTAAGGTGCTGAATAGTGATAAGATGTCGTGTTTGGGGATGTCTATGTAAGGTGCTGAATAGTGATAAGATGTCGTGTTGGGGATGTCTATGTAAGGTGCTGAATAGTGATAAGATGTCGTGTTTGGGGATGTCTATGTAAGGTGCTGAATAGTGATAATATGTCGTGTTTGGGGGATGTCTATGTAAGGTGCTGAATAGTGATAAGATGTCGTGTTTGGTGTCTGTAAGGTGCTGAATAGTGATAAGATGTCGTGTTTGGGGATGTCTATTGGTGCTGAATATGATAAGATGTCGTTTGGGGATGTTCTAGTGTAAGGCTGTAGGATGCTGTAGGGCTAATCATGTAGTGTCTGGGGATGTCTATGTAAGGTGCTGAATAGTGATAAGATGTCGTGTTTGGGGTGTCTATAAGGTGCTGAATAGTGATAAGATGTCGTTTGGGACGTCTATGTAAGGTGCTGAATAGTGATAATATGTCGTCGTGTTTGGGATGTCTATGTAGGTGCTGAATAGTGAATGATGTCGTTTTTGGGGGTGTCTATGTAAGGTGCTGAATAGTGATAAAATGTCGTGTTTGGGGATGTCTATGTAAGGTGCTGAATAGTGATAAGATGTCGTTTGTGGATGTCTATAAGGTGCTGAATAGTGATAAGATGTCGTGTTGGGGTGTCTATGTAAGGTGCTGAATAGTGATAATAGTCGTGTTTGGGGATGTCATATGGTGCTGAATAGTGATAAGATGTCGTGTTTGAGGGATGTCTAGTAAGGTGCTGAATAGTGATAAGATGTCGTGTTAGGTGTCTGTAAGGTGCTGAATAGTGATAAGATGTCGTGTTTGAGTCTGAGGCGAATAGTGAAAGACGTGTTGGAAGTTCAGTGGTCTGAATAGTGATAAGATGTCGTGATTGGGGATGTCTGCGTAAGGTGCTGAGTAGTGATAAGATGTCGTGTTTGGGGATGTCTATGTAAGGTGCCGAATAGTGATAAGATGTCGTGTTTGGGGATGTCTATGTAAGGTGCTGAGTAGTGATAAGATTCGTGTTTGGGATGTCTATGTAAGGTGCTAAATAGTGATAATAGTCGTGTTTGGGGATGCCATGTAGGTCTGAATAGTGATAAGATGTCGTGTTAATGTCTATGAGGTGCTGAATAGTGATAAGATGTCGTGTTTTGGGATGTCTATGTAAGGTGCTGAATAGTGATAAGATGTCGTGTTTGGGGTGTCTATGTAAGGTGCTGAATAGTGATAAGATGTCGTGTCTGGGGATGTCATGTAGGTGCTGAATAGTGATAAGATGTCGTGTTTGGGGATGTCTATGAAGGTGCTGATGTGATAAGATGTCTGTTTGGGGATGTCTCCAGTGAGGTGCTGAATAGTGATAATATGTCGTGTTTGGGATGTCTATGTAAGGTGCTGAATAGTGATAAGATGTCGTTTTGGGGAGTCTATGTGCGTGCTGAATAGTGATAAGATGTCGTGTTGGGGATGTTCATGTAAGGTGCTGAATAGTGATAAGATGTCGTGTTTGGGGATGTCTAGTGTAAGGTGCTGAATAGTGATAATATGTCGTGTTTGGGGATGTCTATGTAAGGTGCTGAATAGTGATAAATGTCGTGTTTGAGTGTCTATGTAAGGTGCTGAATAGTGATAATATGTCGTGTTTGGGGATGTCTATGTAAGGTGCTGAATAGTGATAATATGTCGTGTTTGGGGATGTCTATGTAGGTGCTGAATAGTGATAATAGTCGTGTTTGGGGATGTCTATGAAGGTGCTGAATAGGATAAATGTCGTGTTTGGGGATGTTCATAACGGTGCTGAATAGTGATAAGATGTCGTTTGGAGGATGTCTATGTAAAATTGAATAGTGATAAGATGTCGTTTGAAGTCTATGTAAGGTGCTGAATAGTGATAAGATGTCGTGTTTGGGGTGTCTATGTAAGGTGCTGAATAGTGATAAGATGTCGTGTTTGGGATGTCTATGAAGGTGCTGAATAGTGATAAGATGTCGTGTTTGGGGATGTCTATGTAGGTGCTGAATAGTGATAGATTCGTGTTTGGGGATGTCTATGTAAGGTGCTGAATAGTGATAAGATGTCGTGTTTGGGGTGTCTATGTAAGGTGCTGAATAGTGATAAGATGTCGTGTTTGGGGTGTCTATGTAAGGTGCTAATAGTGATAATATCGGTTTAGTGTCTATGGGTGCTGAATAGTGATAAGATGTCGTGGTTTGGGGTGTCTATGTAGGTGCTGAATAGTGATAAGATGTCTGTTTGGGATGTCTATGTAAGGTGCTGAATAGTGATAAGATGTCGTGTTTGGGGATGTCTATGTAAGGTGCTGAATAGTGATAAGGTGTCATGTTTGGGGATGTCTATGGAAGGTGCTGAATAGTGATAAGATGTCGTGTTTGGGGATGTCTATGTAAGGTGCTGAATAGTGATAAGGATGTCGTGTTGGGGTGTCTATGTAAGGTGCTGAATAGTGATAAGATGTCGTGTTTGGGATGTCTATGTAAGGTGCTGAATAGTGATAAGATGTCGTGTTTGGGGGGGTCTATGTAAGGTGCTGAATAGTGATAAGATGTCGTGTTTGGGATGTCTATGTAAGGTGCTGAATAGTGATAAGATGTCGTGTTTGGGTGTCTAGTGTAAGGTGCTGGAACAGTGATAAGATGTCGTGTTTGGGGATGTCTATGTAAGGTGCTGAATAGTGATAAGATGTCGTTTGGGGATGTCTATGTAAGGTGCTGAATAGTGATAAGATGTCGTGTTGGGGATGTCTATGTAAGGTGCTGAATAGTGATAAGATGTCGTGTTTGGGGATGTCTATGGAAGGTGCTGAATAGTGATAAGATGTCGTGTTTGGGGATGTCTATGTAAGGTGCTGAATAGTGATAATGTGTCGTGTTTGGGGATGTCTATGTAAGGTGCTGAATAGTGATAAGATGTCGTGTTTGGGGATGTCTATGTAAGTGTGCTGAATAGTGATAAGATGTCGTTTTGGGGATGTCTATGTAAGGTGCTGAATAGTGATAAGATGTCGTGTTTGGGATGTCTATGTAATGCTGAATAGGATAAGATGTCGTGTTTGGGGATGTCTATGAGGTGCTGAATAGTGATAAGATGTCGTGTTTGGGGATGTCTATGTAAGGTGCTGAATAGTGATAAGATGTCGTGTTTGGGGATGTCTATGTAAGGTGCTGAATAGTGATAAGATGTCGTGTTTGGGGATGTCTATGTAAGGTGCTGAATAGTGATAAGATGTCGTTTGGGGATGTCTATGTAAGGTGCTGAATAGTGATAAGATGTCGTGTTTGGAGATGTCTATGTAAGGTGCTGAATAGTGATAAGATGTCGTGTTTGGGGGATGTCTATGTAAGGTGCTGAATAGTGATAAGATGCCGTGTTTGGGGAGTGTCTATGTAAGGTGCTAATGTGATAATATCTGTTTGATGTCTAGGGCAATAGTGATAAGATGGTTTGGGGTGTCTATGTCAGGTGCTGAATAGTGATAAGATGTCGTGTTTGGGGGGTGTCTATGTCAGGTGCTGAATAGTGATAAGATGTCGTGTTTGGGATGTCTATGTAAGGTGCTGAATAGTGATAAGATGTCGTGTTGGGGATGTCTATGTAAGGTGCTGAATAGTGATAAGGTGTCGTGTTTGGGATGTCTATAGTAGGTGCTGAATAGTGATAAGATGTCATGTTGGGGTGTCTATGTAGGTGCTGAATAGTGATAAGATGTCGCTGTGGGGTTCTAGGTGCAAGTGATGATGTCCTTGTAGAGTTCAGAATGCTGAATAGTGATAAGATGTCGTGTTGGGGTGTCTATGAGTGCTGAATAGTGATAAGATGTGTTTGGGATGTCTATGTAAGAAGAATAGTGATAAGATGTCGTGTTGAGGATGTCTATGCAAGGTGCTGAATAGTGATAAGATGTCGTGTTTGGGGATGTCTATGTAAGGTGCTGAATAGTGATAAGATGTCGTGTTTGGGGATGTATCGTAAGGTGCTGAATAGTGATAAGGTGTCGTGTTTGGGGATGTCTATGTAAGGTGCTAAATAGTGATAAGATGTCGTGTTGGGGGTTCATGTAAGTGCTGAATAGTGATAAGATGTCGTTTGGGGATGTCTATGAAGGTGCTGAATATGATAAGATGTCGTGTTTGGGATGTCTATGTAGCGTTGAATAGTGATAAGATGTCGTGTTTGGGGATGTCTATAAGGTGTCGAATAGTGATAAGATGTCGTTTGGGGATTCTATGAAGGTGCTGAATAGTGATAAGATGTCTGTTTGGGGATGTCTATGTAAGGTGCTGAATAGTGATAAGATGTCGTGTTTGGGGTGTCTATGTAAGGTGCTGAATAGTGATAAGATGTCGTGTTTGGGGGGTGTCTATGTAAGGTGCTGAATAGTGATAACATGTCATGTTTAGGATGTCTTTGTAAGGTGCTGAATAGTGATAATACGTCTGTTTGGGGATGTCTATGTAAGGTGCTGAATAGTGATAAGATGTCGTTTTTGGGGATGTCTATGTAAGGTGCTGAATAGTGATAAGATGTCGTGTTTGGGATGTCTTATGAAGTGCTGAATGGTGATAAGGTGTCTGTTTGAGGATGTCTATGAGGTGCTGAATAGTGATAAGATGTCGTGTTTGGGGATGTCATGTAAGGTGCTGAATAGTGATAAGATGTCGTAGTTTGAGTGTCTATGTGAGTGCTGAATAGTGATAAGATAGTAGTGTTTGAGATGTCTATGTAAGGTGCTGAATAGTGAAAGATGTCGTGTTAGTGTCTATGTAAGGTGCCGAATAGTGATAAGATGCTGTTGGAGTGTCTCGTAAGGTGCTGAATAGTGATAAGATGTCGTGTTTGGGGATGTCTATGTAATGTGCTGAATAGTGATAAGATGTCGTGTTTGGGGGTGTCTATGTCAGGTGCTGAATAGTGATAAGATGTCGTTTGGGAGTCATGTAGGTGCTGAATAGTGATAAGATGCGTGTTTGGAGACGTTCATGTAAGGTGCTGAATAGTGATAAGATGTCGTGTTGGGGATGTCTATGTAAGGTGCTGAATAGTGATAAGGTGTCGTGTTTGGGGATGTCTATGTAAGGTGCTGAATAGTGATAAGATGTCATGTTTGGGGGTGTCTATGAAGGTGCTGAATAGTGATAAGATGTCGTGTTGGGGTGTCTATGTAGGTGCTGAATAGTGATAAGATGTCCTGTTTAGGGATGTCTATGTAAGGTGCTGAATAGTGATAAGATGTCGTGTTTGGGGGGGTGTCTATGTAAGGTGCTGAATAGTGATAAGATGTGTTTGGGGATGTCTATGTAAGGTGCTGAATAGTGATAAGATGTCGTGTTTGGGGATGTCTATGTAGGTGCTGAATAGTGATAAGATGTCGTTTGGGGATGTCTATGTAAGGTGCTGAATAGTGATAAGATGTCGTGTTTGGGATGTCTATGTAAGTGCTGAATAGTGATAAGGTGTCGGTTTTGGGATGTCTATGAAGTGCTAAATAGTGATAAGATGTCGTTTTGGGGGTGTCTATGTAAGGTGCTGAATAGTGATAAGATGTCGTTTTGGGATGTCTATGTAAGGTGCTGAATAGTGAAAGATGTCGTGTTTGGGATGTATTGGCAGTCTGAATAGTGATAAGATGTCGTGTTTGGGGATGTCTATGAAGGTGTCGAATAGTGATAAGATGTCGTGTTGGGGATGTCTCATGGTGCTGAATAGTGATAAGATGTCGTGTTTGAGTTGTCTATGTAAGGTGCTGAATAGTGATAAGATGTCGTGTTGGGGTGTCATGTAAGGTGCTGAATAGTGATAACATGTCATGTTTGGGGATGTCTTTGTAAGGTGCTGAATAGTGATAATACGTCGTGTTTGGGGATGTCTATGTAAGGTGCTGAATAGTGATAAGATGTCGTGTTTGGGATGTCTATGTAAGGTGCTGAATAGTGATAAGATGTCGTGTTTTGGGATGTCTATGTAAGGTGCTGAATAGTGATAAGGTGTCGTGTTTGGGGATGTCTATGTAGGTGCTGAATAGTGATAAGATGTCGTGTTTGGGACGTCTATGTGGTGCTGAATAGTGATAAGATGTCGTGTTTGGGGTGTCTATGTAAGGTGCTGAATAGTGATAAGATGTCGTGTTTGGGGATGTCTATGGAAGGTGCTGAATAGTGATAAGATGTCGTGTTTGGGGTGTCTATGTAAGGTGCTGAATAGTGATAAGATGTCGTGTTTGGGGGTGTCTATGTAGGTGCTGAATAGTGATAAGATGTCGTGTTTGAGGTGTCTATGTAGGTGCTGAATAGTGATAAGGTGTCGTGTTTGGGGTGTCTTGTAAGGTGCTGAATAGTGATAAGGTGTCGTGTTTGAGGATGTCTATGTAAGGTGCTGAATAGTGATACGATGTCGTGTTTGGGGGTGTCTATGTAAGGTGCTGAATAGATATAGATGTCGTGTTGGGTTGTCTATGAGTGCTGAATAGTGATAATATTCGTGTTTGGGGATGTCTATGTAAGGTGCTGAATAGTGATAAGTGTCGTGTTTGGGGGTGTCATGTAAGGTGCTGAATAGTGATAAGATGTCGTGTTTGGGGATGTCTATGTAGGTGCTGAATAGTGATAAGATGTCGTGTTTGGGGGTGTCTATGTAAGGTGCTGAATAGTGATAAGATGTCGTGTTGGGGATGTCTATGTAAGGTGCTGAATAGTGATAAGATGTCGTGTTTGGGGATGTCTATGTAAGGTGCTGAATAGTGATAAGATGTCGTGTTTGGGATGTCTATGTAAGGTGCTGAATAGTGATAGTGTCGTGTTGGGGATGTCTATAGGTGCGAACAGTGATAAGATGTCGTTTTGGGGATGTCTATGCTAAGGTGCTGAATAGTGATAAAATGTCGTGTTTGGGATGTCTGCAGGTGTTGAATAGTGATAAGATGTCGTGTTTGGGGTGTCTATGTAAGGTGCTGAATAGTGATAAGATGTCGTGTTTGGGATGTCTATAAGGTGCTGAATAGTGATAAGGTGTCGTGTGGGGGTGTCTTTAAGGTGCTGAATAGTGATAAGGTGTCGTGTTTGGGATGTCTATGAGGGCTGAATAGTGATAAGGTGTCGTGTTTGAGGGTGTCTGCTAAGGTGCTGAAAGGATAAGATGTCGTTTGAGGATGTCTATGTGGTTGAATAGTGATAAGGTGTCGGTTTGGGTGTCATGTAGGTGCTGAATAGTGATAAGATGTCTGTTGGGGTGTCATGTAAGGTGCTGAATAGTGATAAGATGTCGTGTTTGGGGCCTGCGTAAGGTGCTGAATAGTGATAGATGTCGTGTTTGGGGGGTGTCTATGTAAGGTGCTGAATAGTGATAACATGTCATGTTTGGGGATGTCTTTGTAAGGTGCTGAATAGTGATAATACGTCGTGTTGGGGATGTCTATGTAAGTGCTGAATAGTGATAAGATGTCGTTTTGGGATGTCTAATGGTGCTGAATAGTGATAAGATGTCGGTTTGGGATGTCTAGTAAGGTGCTGAATGGTGATAAGGTGTCTGTTTGAGGATGTCTATGTGGTGCTGAATAGTGATAGATGTCGTGTTTGGGATCGTCTATGTAAGGTGCTGAATAGTGATAAGATGTCGTGTTTGGAGATGTCTATGTAAGGTGCGAATAGTGATAAGATGTCGTGTTTGGGGATGTCTATGTAGGTGCTGAATAGGATAAGATGTCGTGTTTAGGGTGTCTATGTAAGGTGCTGAATAGTGATAAGATGTCGTGTTTGGGGTGTCTATGTAAGGTGCTGAATAGTGATAAGATGTCGTGTTTGGGGATGTCTATGTAATGTGCTGAATAGTGATAAGATGTCGTGTTTGGGGGGTGTCTATGTCAGGTGCTGAATAGTGATAAGATGTCGTGTTTGGGGATGTCTATGTAAGGTGCTGAATAGTGATAAGATGTCGTGTTTGGGATGTCTATGTAAGGTGCTGAATAGTGATAAGATGTCGTGTTTGGGGATGTCTATGTAATGTGCTGAATAGTGATAAGGTGTCGTGTTTGGGGATGTCTGTAAGGTGCTGAATAGTGATAAGATGTCAAGTTTGGAGTGTCTAGTAAGGTGCTGAATAGTGATAAGATGTCGTGTTAGGTGTCTATAAGGTGCTGAATAGTGATAAGATGTCCTGTTTGGGATGTCTATGGGTCTGAATAGTGATAAGATGTCGTTTAGAATTCTATAAGGTGCTGAATAGTGATAAGATGTGTTTGGGGATGTCTATGTAAGGTGCTGAATAGTGATAAGATGTCGTGTTTGGGGATGTCTATGTAGGTGCTGAATAGTGATAAGATGTCGTGTTTGGGGATGTCTATGTAAGGTGCTGAATAGTGATAAGATGTCGTGTTTGGGATGTCTATGTAAGGTGCTGAATAGTGATAAGGTGTCGGTTTAGGATGTCTATGTAAGGTGCAAATAGTGATAAGATGTCGTGTTTGGGGTGTCTATGTAAGGTGCTGAATAGTGATAAGATGTCGTGTGGGATGTCTAGTAAGGTGCTGAATAGTGATAAGATGTCGTGTTTGGGGATGTATATGTAAGGTGCTGAATAGTGATAAGATGTCGTGTTGGGGACGTCTATGTAGGGTCGAATAGTGATAAGATGTCGTTTGGGGATGTCTATGAAGGTGCTGAATAGTGATAAGATGTCGTGTCGGGTTGTCTATGTAAGGTGCTGAATAGTGATAAGATGTCGTTTTTGGGGGTGTCTATGTAAGGTGCTGAATAGTGATAACATGTCATGTTTGGGGATGTCTTTGTAAGGTGCTGAATAGTGATAATACGTCGTGTTTGGGGATGTCTATGTAAGGTGCTGAATAGTGATACGATGTCGTGTTTGGGGATGTCTATGTAAGGTGCTGAATAGTGATAAGATGTCGTGTTTGGGGATGTATATGTAAGGTGCTGAATAGTGATAAGATGTCGTGTTTGGGGATGTCTATGTAAGGTGTCGAATAGTGATAAGATGTCGTGTTTGGGGATGTCTATGTAAGGTGCTGAATAGTGATAAGATGTCGTGTTTGGGGGTTGTCTATGTAAGGTGCTGAATAGTGATAAGATGTCGTGTTAGTGTCTGTAAGGTGCTGAATAGTGATAATATGTCATGTTTGGGGATGTCTTTAGGTGCTGAATGTGATAATACGTCGTGTGGGGATGTCTATGAAGGTGCTGAATAGTGATACGATGTCGTGTTTGGGACGTCTATGGGTGCTGAATAGTGATAAGATGTCGTGTTTGGGGATGTCTATGTAGGTGCTGAATAGTGATAAGATGTCGTGTTTGGGGATGTCTATGTAGGTGCTGAATAGTGATAAGATGTCGTGTTTGGGGATGTCTTGAAGGTGCTGAATAGTGATAAGATGTCGTGTTTGGGGGTGTCTATGTAAGGTGCTGAATAGTGATAAGATGTCGTGTTTGGGATGTCTATGTAAGGTGCTGAATAGTGATAAGATGTCGTGTTTGGGTGTCTATGTAAGGTGCTGAATAGTGATAAGATGTCGTGTTGGGTGTCTATGAAGTGCTGAATAGTGATAAGGTGTCGTGTTGGAGATGTCTATGTAAGGTGCTGAATAGTGTAAGATGTCGGTTTGGGGATGTCTATGTAAGGTGCTGAATAGTGATAAGGTGTCGCTTTGGGTGTCTAAGGCTGCTGAATAGTGATAAGTGTCGTATTTGAGGACGTCTATGTAAGGTGCTGAATAGTGATACGATGTCGTTTGAGTGTCTATGTAAGGTGCTGAATAGATATAAGATGTCGTGTTTGGGTTGTTATGTAAGGTGCTGAATAGTGATAATATATCGTGTTTAGGTGTCTTTGTAAGGTGCTGAATAGTGATAAGATGTCGTTTGGGGATGTCTATGTAGAGTGCTGAATAGTGATAAGGTGTCGTGTTTGGGGATTCTGTATATGTGCTGAATAGGATAAGATGTCGTGTTTGGGGATGTCTATGTAAGGTGCTGAATAGTGATAAAACGTCGTGTTTGGGATGTCTGTAAGGTGTTGAATATGATAAGATGTCGTGTTTGGGGTGTCTATGTAAGGTGCTGAATAGTGATAAGATGTCGTGTTGGGGATGTCTATGTAAGGTGCTGAATAGTGATAAGGTGTCGTGTGTGGGGTGTCTTTGTAAGGGCTGAATAGTGATAAGGTGTCGTGTTTAGGATGTCATGTAAGGTGCTGAATAGTGATAAGTGTCGTTTGGGGTGTCTATGAAGGTGCTGAATAGGATAAGATGTCGTGTTTGGGATGTCTATGTAGTGCGTGAATAGTGATAAGGTCGTGTTTAGAGGTCTATGGAGTGCTGAATCAGTGATAAGACGTCTGTTTAGGTTCTATGTAAGGTGCTGAATAGTGATAAGATGTCGTTAGGGTGTCTATGTAAGGTGCTGAATAGTGATAAGATGTCGTGTTTAGGGTGTCATGTAAGGTGCTGAATAGTGATAAGATGTCGTGTTTGGGGGTGTCTATGTAAGGTGCTGAATAGTGATAAGGTGTCGTGTTTGGGGATGTTTATGTAAGGTGCTGAATAGTGATAAGATGTCGTGTTTGGGGTGTCTATGGGGTCTGAATAGTGATAAGATGTCGTGTTTGAAATCATGTAAGGTGTTGAATAGTGATAAGGTATCGTGTTGGGGGTGTCTATGTAAGGTGCTGAATAGTGATAAGATGTCGTGTTTGGGGTGTCTATGTAAGGTGCTGAATAGTGATAAGATGTCGTGTTTGGGGATGTCTATGTAAGGTGCTGAATAGTGATAAGGTGTCGTGTTTGGGGGATGTCTATGTAAGGTGCTGAATAGTGATAAGGTGCCGGTCCAACATAATAAAAAAAACTTTAGCCTCAGTTGGCTAATAAGAGTTCTGGACGTCCATAGAACATGGACAAGTACATAATTCAATGTCATATGCTCAGTGACGTAAGAGACAGAAGTACTTCACTTAAGTATGCCTTGCATGACGTTTTCTCGTAGTCCAGGCAGATTAAAGAATTTAAAGTGGTGTGTATACAAATGTCGGAATATGTAACTCGATACTTAATTGAAAAATAAATGAGTTTCGGTTGGCTGGCACAGAGCCAACTATAAACTACTGGGCCTTCGGGCTCAGGTAAGAATTGTGGGAAATCAGACCCCAACTACACCACGTGACCTCACATTCCAGTATTGGTGTATATAGACGAATTCATTTTAAAATCAACACAAAATGCTAACTCGAAGTCATATTATGCAACATGTTAAGTTTAACAATAAGGAATATCAATATTATAAATATTATTCACCAATAAATAACCATAGAGTCACCGAATTGAGTAAAATTGCAAAAAGCTTGCAGTGCTCTATCAAACATCTGTAATTTTCAGATCCCTTTTCTAATCTAGGTCAGGGAATACCCGGCCAGTTGTCTGGCCCGTGCTAGAGCCTGGCTGTGGCTGAAATGAGGTACCGGCGTCTCGAGAACGCGGTCAGGTATAGAATATGCTAACAACGTAGGCTAACGCGAGCTTGAAGGGGGCATACTTTCAGCTTGCGGACATCGTTTTTTTTCGCTCCAGAAGCTCTTGATCTTTCAGCTCTTCGGCTGGATGTCATGGACATCGTAACATTTCAGTTCGTTGCCACGAACACCGTAAATATGAAGAGCCTGTGACTTTTCTGCGAGCACGCGATATTGAACTGCACTCACAGGGAGCTTGCCACCCGTTGTCCAACGCGCTACGAACACGCGGGCAGGCGGGCACTTTCAAGATACACCTCTGAAATGCTTCGATATAGACACCACGTGCTGGGAATCCCTAGTGCAAGATCGTCAAATGTGGCGCTGAAACAACACAAGAGGAGCTCGTAAAGCTGAGAATCGTCAGGCCGCTGTGGCACAGAGAAAACAAGCTGAGGGAAAAAACAGAACACACAACACCAACATGTCTAACCTCGATCATGTATGCTCCACCTGTGGTAGGGGATTGTGTTCTGGGATTGGACTCTACAGTCACCTCAGCACATACCAGAGGGGCAACAACACATGCATGAGACTGTTGTCATCGCTTGCGATGGACGGCTATTAATAGCGAGCAACGCTACTCATGTACTCATGTTTTAGGGCCTACCAAACCAATGTGCAACGTATACACGTTCTTGTCAAAAATCAAACATATCACAAAGAGATTAAAATTGGTCGTAAAGAACGAATGCAAAGAAGAAGAAGAAGATGTACTCATGTTGGGTTAGGCTTGGGGGTTAGGTGGTGGTGGGGGTGGTTGTTGTTGGTGTCGAGCATTTCGTGGTGAACCTCGTGGTGCCCATAGTGGTTGTGGTGGTACTTGGGTCTTTGTCGATTTTGTAGCTTTTGGTTTCTTATTTGGTCTGCTTATTTCCTTTTTATTTGTTGTTTGATTTCATTTGATTTTTGCTGGCATCAGACAGCTTTTTTTTTTGCAATTTTATTTTAGAAATAGGTTGATGTTGAGGAATAGGTTAGACTTAGTGTTAGGGGTAGGGTTAGGTGTTAGGAGTAGGGGTGTCCGTGGTAGCTGATTCTCGCTTTCAGTTTGTTTTATTTCACATTTTTGTTTTTTTATGCAGTTTTTGTTTTGTATTTGTTTATATTGTCGGTTATTGCTTACAGTAAAGAGTTTCTATTTATGTTTTGTATTTGTTTATATTGTCGGTTATTGCTTACAGTAAGGGTTTCTATTTATGTTTTGTATTAGTTTATATTGTCGGTTATTGCTTACAGTAAGGGTTTCTATTTATGTTTGAGTGTGCGGCATGGGTTTGACTTATGATTTAAGTTATAACTTAAGGGTTAAGACTTACGACTGGAGTTTATATTTAAGTTTTAGGATGAGAGTTTTGGCTAGAGTTAGAAATTACGGTTGGGTTTGACAGTTTGGGTTAGAATTTACGGTTAAACTTAGGTTTTGGGTTACAGTTTGCTGTCTGGGTTATGGTTTATGGCTCAGTTAAGTTCACAGTTTAGGTTAGGGTTTATGGTTCAGTTAAGTTCACAGATTAGGTTAGGGTTTATGGTTCAGTTAAGTTCACAGATTAGGTTAGGGTTTATGGTTCAGTTAAGTTCACAGTTTAGGTTAGGGTTTATGGCTCAGTTAAGTTCACAGATTAGGTTAGGGTTTATGGTTCAGTTAAGTTCACAGTTTAGGTTAGGGTTTATGGCTCAGTTAAGTTCACAGTTTAGGTTAGGGTTTATGGCTCAGTTAAGTTCACAGTTTAGGTTAGGGTTTATGGCTCAGTTAAGTTCACATATTAGGTTAGGGTTTATGGTTCAGTTAAGTTCACAGTTTAGGTTAGGGTTTATGGTTCAGTTAAGTTCACATATTAGGTTAGGGTTTATGGTTCAGTTAAGTTCACAGTTTAGGTTAGGGTTTATGGTTCAGTTAAGTTCACAGATTAGGTTAGGGTTTATGGTTCAGTTAAGTTCACAGTTTAGGTTAGGGTTTATGGTTCAGTTAAGTTCACAGATTAGGTTAGGGTTTATGTTCAGTTAAGTTCACAGTTTAGGTTAGGATTTATGGTTATAATTTACAGTTTGCGTTAAGGTTAGGGTAAGGGTTTGTGGTAATGGCAGGGCGGCTCGTCATTAAGGGCCAGTGGGACCTGGCCCCACCAATAATCGAAAGGGGGAACTTCCCGGAATAGACAAATAATAGTAAATACTCAAAAACCATAATTTTTCAGGAAAATGTGTGTCTGGCTCCACCAAGAAAAATGACTACGTGCCGCCACTGGGTAATGGTATTTGTATTAGTAGAGTTCTTGGAACGCTTCATATCGACCAAGTGTTAAACCAATCATTGTGATTTGTACCATCTAAAAGAGATGTTGTACGTTGTGCCAGTAATGCGCCTACTAGTAGACAAGAGCATCCGATTTCTGCGAGACTTTTTATTGCGGGACTCTGACATGCAAGAAAGACATAGTGATAGTGACATACTGATGCAAGCTGCCATCAAACCCATACTACCTCATGTGAGGAATGGATGTCTCAGTACAGCCACCTCACATTGGCCAAGTGTTATGCTGTTGGGTCGCCGTCGTAGTTATATGGCGCATATTTTCCAGATTAATTAATATAATGCTGATTAATTTCTATTACATGGTTTCAGCACACGAGCACAGAGGGTTTACTGTTGTTGTTAACCATGGTCACCTATGACCAGTTGACGAGTCACGTTCAACGACGTGTGGTGACTAGTTCCCATTTAGCTCGTTCAACTGGGTCTTCCTGAGATCCCGTCAGGATTTTCTTTTCCTTTTCGACCATGGTTGGCTGTTATAGTTAGTTGTTGTGGAGCCACGTTTATCACGTGAGGTGACTAGTTCCCTTTCAGCTCTCACCACTCTAATCACCCTATTGGACACTACCTGTGCGATTTTGTTGGGAGTTCGCCGTCGGGGCGACGGCGAGGTCTCCAGGGGGTGTCATAGTTCCCAGATGGCAGCGGAGGAATGGACAGTTAGCCAGATAGTTAGAGTAGTATAATTAGATTATTTAATAGTTGAGACTATGTGTTGTACTCTCTATGCAGAAGTGCAACACATAACTACAAGACACGACGTTTTGTGTAGTAAAATAGTGACGTGTTAGTAACGATAGGAAAAGAGATAACATAAATAAACAATATAGATGGAAGACAAGACGCAATGGTCCTAGATGGACGCGTTTCATGATAGAAGGAGAAATATAAATAAAGAATGTAAACTGCATTGAAATCTTCTCAAGTTTATTGTGTGAATGGTAATATCATCAGCCTACGCCAGAACCTACAAGTGTCATCACCACCCGTAAGGGCCCGAACTACTACAAATATACCCCCAGCATGAAATAGAGAAGGCAAGGACTATGCCCTTGCTCGTAAATTGAAAGACGCAACTCTTGCAAACCATGCTGATGCGAACACAGGGCCCTAGCACTAAAAAATAGCATAAATAACGCCATCACCACTATAGTATTCCGTTTCACAGACCTGACCGTGGAATCCACACGATCCACACAATCCTTGCCATGAAACAACGCATTGTTCCCCCAACCAACAAAATGTTGGTCAAATTGCACACGCTTTTGCGCATCGAAATCAATTATCACTGGCTCGGTATGCGTCCAGAGTTGAAAATTACATAGTGCGTCGCAATTAGTATTTCGCTCATAATCTGAGCTCAAAGATTTATTATCAGACCCATGCATTCTTACATGCATAAGGGGCCCCCTATTACAGTTTGGTGTCAGAAGTGGGATAAAAAAGATCTGCCCACCGTCCCACACCAACTGTGGACCAGAATGAATTGCCACTCTATAAAAGTGAGTTGTTTTGATTTTCTTCTTCATATCTGTCGCTGTTAGACCAACAACAGAGTCGTTTCGATCGATAACTATTTTCAACATTGGACTATTTTCTAGCCTACATCCTTGGTTTCCACCTTCCTACATGGAAGGCTCTATCGATCATTATTTTCAATGATTGCATACATTTGGAAACAGCTTACAACGGCAGTGCAATAACCTCCACTGCCCCTTTCCACAAGAAATGCTCTATCGATTTCTAACGATAATGTCGTCGGCGTTTGAACCTTGATAACTTCTTACAACGAAGGTTTCACACACTGACCCTCGACCTTCCTATAGGGGGATTCAATCGAGCGTCTCGTCCACAATTGGAAATTTGGTATCATCCTTCACCTGGTATATAACGACCTTATTTTCAACCTTCTAGTTGGGATTCGACCTACGAATATACCAGGTACTTTCGGAACAGAATTTCCTTGCAGTTTTTGTTCTTCCAGTTGCGTTGACATATGCGACACAAGAACTGATTATGTCATCCAGGCACTTGCGGAACATACTATGAGTTCAACTGTTCTAACGGTTGTTCTGAAAAATGCAACAGCACAATTGGTCATCGCACTTTTAAGACCGAATTCATAGGATTACATTGTTCAGAAAAGGATTGTCCGGAAAATATTTACGGACCTTTATGTGACAAATTAGGTTCCTGCTACGGAAGTGAGATATGCCAGTCTCTCACCGGTGCATGTACTCTGGGATGTGAACCTGGACTATATAGTCTCCATTGTTCGTTTCGTTGTATCTAATAACTGTCTTTATGAGGTCTACAATTATAGTTCTGGATACTGTGTACAGTGGTGTCCCTTACCCAGGATGGAAACTGATTTATGACTTCTATAGCGTTGAACATTTATGAACATTATGTTATCAGTTTTTTTTACATCATATTATATGGCGTTAATTGCATCGTGAGTATATCTTTATTATTCAATTTACGCACAGTGCTTGCTAGATATGTGCAGTTTTTTTAACGTATATGATCATTACTACTTAATTATATAACATCTGGTTGACTATTGGTGTTTCAGGTTATATATTTCTGACAATTGTACTCGTTTGGTCACTTAATTTGTATTGCTATATTTCTATCGCATTGCGTAATATTTATGATGGCTCATAGGTATGACAATGGAGGTCATGGGTTAGATGTAGAGGCGGGTGGGGCTGGCGCCACAGGATTATCCTGGGATCACCTTGAGTACATTCAGTGATGGTGACGGGCCCTCCATAGAGGAGTTTGCCAGGAGCGTACGCTCTTATTGGAGACGTTACGGACTAACGGGTGAAGATAAACTGTAATAGGGGGTGGTATATTTGTAGTAGTTCGGGCCCTTACGGGTGGTGATGACACTTGTAGGTTCTGGCGTAGGCTGATGATATTACCATTCACACAATAAACTTGAGAAGATTTCAATGCAGTTTACATTCTTTATTTATATTTCTCCTTCTATCATGAAACGCGTCCATCTAGGACCATTGCGTCTTGTCTTCCATCTATATTGTTTATTTATGTTATCTCTTTTCCTATCGTTACTAACACGTCACTATTTTACTACACAAAAACGTCGTGTCTTGTAGTTATGTGTTGCACTTCTGCATGAGAGTACAACACATAGTCTCAACTATTAAATAATCTAATTATACTACTCTAACTATCTGGCTAACTGTCCATTCCTCCGCTGCCATCTGGGGAACTATGACACTAGGGTAGCTTTTTAGGCCACTACCATAGTTGCCTCTTACGACATGCCTTGTTAGTTGTAATGGTAGTTTTCTTTGCTTCCCCACGAGCCCCGGCAACTCACAGTCGGGGATAGAGTTAATTTTTATGATTAGTGGTTTGAGGTTTTAGAAGAATACTCGTCTAAACTATGCTATGGATTGCCTCTATGAAGCTACGTGTTAGTTGGAGTTCCTCATATTTTTCTCTGTAAGCTTCGTTCAGGAAACAAAGTTTCATTTCGTTGATGTATTTATGATAGTAGACATGACTGTAGTATGTGAATTTAAAAAAAATAGATAAATGTCATTATCATAACGCACTTCAGTGAAATTAAACACATACAAAAACATACATAACATATTTAACGCTTTATTGAAACACAGAACAGTACGTCGACTTGGCGTACAGTGCTAATTGTAAGAATGAAGTCTGTTATTTTAGTGACGGTCAGTTCTGACCCGTGGATTAATGTTCGCCCGCTCTGTCATCTCGCGACGTGAGCTTAGAACTTTTCACGACTGTCATATACAGTCGATGTTGTATATTCATGCGTTTATATTTGTCCGTGTGTAATTTACTAATGTGTTAGTGTAAGGACTGGACAAGACGTACTACTGTTTAATCCATGTCACATTATTTATCGAGGAGCATTATCTCATAATTAACATCATGGTCACGTTTTGGTCAAGTTAAACGTTACAGTGTTTGAGAGAGAACGATAATGGAAGGCAAGGTTTCTGGGGTACAAGACAGGGGATGACGAAGGTGGCAGCAGGATATCAAAGAAATCTTGAACTTGACGCTGCAGAAGACGGGAGAATTTGCTAGATCGTAGAGCTTTTCAGACAGGCTGTGATTAAAGTGACGTGTCGCAAAAGGTATACTACTACTTCAGTTATTTGTTGCAACAACTTTGTAGAACTATAATACAACTTTGTTTGTTATCGATTACCATCTTCTCTTCTCTGTTATAGATGGATCTATATTATATATAAGATCGCACATAACATCGTCGTGATGGAGTAAAAAACCTGCAGCTTCGAACAGATAGAACTCGTTTACTTTGGTACATAAGTCATCAAGTCATCAGGTGAACTCTGATGTCAAACCTTCTCTGCCGTGTTGCTATACCCATTCATGAAAAATGCTTTAGGAGTGCACCCTGAGTTAAAATCTCGAGCAAGAGTCCCTAAGGAAGTATGACACTGTATTGATTGCTATTCTTGCAACTCCTGGTGCCCAGTTGTATCGACCTTGCCGATCTATTATATTTGTTAGCTGCATGGAGAAGGGAGAAACTACTACATGGGTAATAGAGATCGTCCATATAAGCATGTCCAAATAGCGACATAGAAAAGCCACCCCAGTTTCGCTTCACTATTGATGTGTACTTAACCTGCGCACTGAGCACACTGCTCTATCCCAGCGAATCATGGCCCCTACACACATTACATGCAGGAATAAAGAATGATGAATGCATTTCACATGTGCTGCTTCAGAAGTAAAAAATAATGAAGTATTGAAATATGCTAAAGCTGTTACTGTATACGCCAGGTAACACATTCTAAGATTGCTGGATCACCTGAACGGGAAGGATGATGACCGGATTCCAAGCCCAGATCAGATATATTAAATACACAAAGCTGAATTCTGGCCAAATAAAACAGTGGTGCTGCGACCCTACCTTCTTAACAATAGCGTGCGCAAGCGTAACCTAACAGCGCATAGCATGGGTACCCAAGACTGGTAGGCGCTCGTCAGGGACTGATCCAGCTGGAGACATGCTCTGAAAACTGGTGAAATCAGACTATGAAATAAAACGTGTCAATAGAAACAATGAAAACAATTCACCATGGGCTCACGAGGCTAACAGGACACCATCAACATCATACACCATCTACCGCATGTGTGATGCTCGGCCTCAAGGAAGCAAAGATTAGTACCACTACAACCTACAATGCATGTCGTAAGAGGCGACTTATGTATACCCTAGGGATACTACCATAGTAAATAAAAAGCGTCGCAGAAATCGAATGTGCTGGCCTACTTGTAGGTGCATAACTGGAACAACGTACGAGTACAATCGCTCTTAGGTTCAGATCACATACAACTCACACAGAGTGGTTGACAAATGATCGATATGGAGCGTTTGAAGATTAAGAAGAAGTTACACCATCAAATAACCATCAAATGAATTGCAAACATATTGAAAACTCAATTTGAAATACATCATTAGATCAACAGACGGATGAACGTTACAAGGGAGGTTAGTGAAGTATTCGTTTCATAGAGTTAAGATGTATAGTTGTCTACCTTCAAGTTTTCTTGGTTTTAAAAAGCCCACTAAAACATGTCGTTATTACCTGTAGTGTCTCTTTTTATGCGGTATAGGACAGATGGGACGTGCTTGTGGAATTTAATGGTCGCATAACTAGTGCAATCCCCACGAAACTATTCAAGTTTGAGCATTCCTTTATGCGTCCGACAGAAAAAAACAAACTCATTGACCTTACCGTGGATTGAAATGGGGTCTCTTGCATGTTAGCCGCGATCTAATCCATTCGACCAGTGCTCTTGGTAACTAGTAATAAAACACGAGACAGCAAAACATTTATGTCGCTTCTTTCATTTCTCTTTATTTTCTTATTCAACTGCTTGTAAACTTTCAGCAGTGTAGGAGGAGATCTAATGATGTGTAGACATCACGATCAGCAGTGTAGGAGGAGATCTAATGATGTGTAGACATCGCGATCAGCAGTGTAGGAGGAGATCTAATGATGTGTAGACATCACGATCAGCAGTGTAGGAGGAGATCTAATGATGTGTAGACATCGCGATCAGCAGTGTAGGAAGAGATCTAATGATGTGTAGACATCACGATCAGTAGTGTAGGAGGAGATCTAATGATGTGTAGACATCACGATCAGCAGTGTAGGAGGAGATCTAATGATGTGTAGACATCGCGATCAGCAGTGTAGGAGGAGATCTAATGATGTGTAGACATCACGATCAGCAGTGTAGGAAGAGATCTAATGATGTGTAGACATCACGATCAGCAGTGTAGGAGGAGATCTAATGATGTGTAGACATCGCGATCAGCAGTGTAGGAAGAGATCTAATGATGTGTAGACATCACGATCAGTAGTGTAGGAAGAGATATAATGATGTGTAGACATCGCGAGGTGTATGACTAGATATGGTATCATGATTCATTTAATTAATGTCTCTGTTCGAGACAGATTTAGAAATGAAGTCATCAGGAAAAAGTAGGTACGGCATCAGTACTGAGCTTCTTCAAGAAACAACAAAGTAAATGGTTCGGCCACATAAGCAGATTACCAACAAACAGTGCGCCTCCAAGAGCAGTTTCAGTTTCAGTTTGGAATATCTTCATTGCACTCCGGACATGTCCATAGGTGCTCCGATCTCCTTCGCAATATCTCCAACAGCGTCCATCGACTGACCGTACCAATTCTATTTTGATTGATGAGCCTACTCACGTACCTGTTATACCGTTCTTTTCTTGCCACACCAATCTTCAAACCCAGTTCTTGCAATCTAGTAGTTGACGTGGATTGGTTTAGATCAGCGTTTCCCAAAGTGGGGCTACCCCCCCAGTGGAAGCTGAAGCGTTCTAGGGCGGGGAGGGTTAGTGGGTTCAGAAGAATTTGGGGGTGTTTAGGCGATTATGGGTCAGTGGCTCATTAAAGAAAAAATTAATAATAAATATTGTAAAATAAATTATTTTCGTGATTTTGCGATTGAATAATCATTTAAAATTTGAATTCTACATTTTAATTCATCTTATGCCCGTCTTACACGATCCATTTTTCCATCCATTTTCTATTTCATGCGTATAATCATTTCAAAATTGACCATGTGTTGCAGAAATATATATAAATTTTCTATGTCAAAGAGAAAGTAGAGCATGTAAATATGTGGGAGGTGGGCGTGGCAAACTGTTATAATGTGGAGGGGGCGTTACACATTTATATTGTGTAAAGTGGGCGGTGGGCCGAAAAAGTTTGGGAATCTATTGTTTAGATGAAGGTCTTCTTCGCGGCCACGCTCTATGAGGGCGTTCACGATGTCAGCTCTGTCCATTGGCTGGCCCTCTAATTTGGCGGCAGAGCCAGCCAGTCTGTCTGCTCTCTCATTGTCAACGACCGCCATGTGCCCCGGAACTAAGACAAGTGTAATTCTGCAAATTGTTGACGCCTGCAGTGATTCAGTCCATTGCCTGCGCACCGAACCAGCCTCCACCTTTCGGATCATACTCAGTGAGTTACTCAGAATGTACGCATGAGTGTAGTTTTGTGACTCTAGCCAGAGCAGTGCATTGGTCACCGCCAGTACCTCCATTGTCATGCTGCTTGTTGTCATACTGAATGCTCTACTGGCTTCCTTAACCACTCTGCCACATGAGCTTGCAGAGAAGGCTCATGCAGACTTTTCGTGACGAACTACCGATCCGTCCGTGTAGACCACAACGTCGTCTGCATTGCAGTTTTCATCGATAATGGCTTTGACGACTGCATTCAACGCCGCGGAATTTCCTCTCACAACCTTTGTCAAATTTAATGATGGTTAAAAAAGTGTTGCAGTATATCTCCAAGAGCAATGTCTCTCTGATATAATGGATACAAAGCAAAATGATGTTCACTCACAAGTGGACCTCAGAAATAACAGAGCCAACCAAAGTCACTATTTATGAAGCGCACACAAGGGCTCGTTCTAGAAATCCCTTCTTCTCCCGACGCAGTGAGGCAAATCAGGATTGGAGAAAAGAAAAAGTGTCCCTGTTCACCGCAAGGAATTATTTTTTTTAAATATATGAAAATGAAAATCGTGGCATATCCCAAAGGACGTAGCCATCAACCACAGTAAACAAGTCGTTGATTTTCTAGGCACCACTTATACGTTCTGTAGTTTGCCATTGCTTTCTGAACGGGTGGCGCCATCGTCCTTTGTTAAAATCAACGGAAACAATTTGCAAGCAAACTGTCCGCAGCGTGATTCAAACTCAGAACGTCGGGGTTAATAGACAGAGTCACTAACCCCTAGGCCACAGACGCCACTAAATATTTAAATATATGCTTTTGGCTAATACGATCTGATATAACTAAACAAGGCTTGTTCTTGGGTTGAAAGGAGCGTGTCTAATCTGAATTAAAGAGGCGTTACCCTACTACATAACAAACAAACTCTTTTGACTCATTCCAGCCATCTTTTTTTCTGATGTCTCCCTTATGTCTTACATCCTGATGTTCTCCAGTAATGTGTTCTACACTCCAGCGGAGAGTATTAATCCTTTCACTCTGTAATTTATTTTTACCTCGCTCGGTACTCATTTGTATTGAAATATATACTGAATTAGCCTGTATGTTGTCTTTGTGTCGTCTTAAAATATACAGCGAGCCTGTATATCAGCTTAGAAAGATAAAGGGGTTAAAACATGAAGTAAGGTAGTTATACAAAGTAGTACTATTATATATAACACTAGATCGCTCTATATTTGACATTATTTTGTTTGTTTATTTATATGTTAATATCGTTCTCTTCTAACTTTACTTTTCTTGAATCCGGTTTTGCCTCACAACGTCTGGATAACAAAAAAGACTTATAGAACACTATTGTGTGTGCGCTTCATAAATAGTGTTTTTCTCGCTGCCTCTTTTATTTATGAAATCTACCCTTTCCGTGGACGGCAATCTCTTCCGAACTATTTGAGCATAAATTAGATTATATCACTGTCGGCTTGCTGACCTGTCCCAGTGGCTTCAGAATCACATAGATGGGTTGCAAATTGCACTAGTCTATACCATTCAAGCTGGAATAAACATATTTCATCCACAGAAAACTGAAAATCGACTTCGGTTACTAGGGCGTAATAGATACCGACATGTGTATATACATTATTCAGTGAGTTTGGACAAATAAATATTTATATAAGAAAATTGACAACAATCGACGTTTCGACCATAGGTCTTTATCAAGAAAGCACATACAGCCAGGAAATACTAAATGCAATACAATATAAATATGAAACAATCTGACTATGATAATCCTAGAATATCTGGTTAAGGGATATGATTGACGATGATCATTCTTCTTTCTAGTTAATTTAGTATTTCTCTGTCAATTATATTTCTCTTTTCATTTATATGTTTTTCTTTGTGTCAATATTTTTTTCCTCATTAATATGTTTTCTCTGTGTCAATTATATTTTGAACTCATTAATATGTGTTCTCTCTGTCACTTATATGTTCTTTCTTGTTAATATGTTTCTCTTTCATTATTACGTTATCTTTATGAGCGTACCTTCATAAATGTTTGACCAATAGATTGTATCTCTGGTGCGACTATCCGTCCAGCTCTGCCTGAGCGCTTCCCAGTAACAATAGAAGGCTCTTGTTAATGTGTCGCTCGTCTCGTAACAATGTATGTAGCAGTCAGCTTCCTGTGGTTATGTGAGGCAATCAGTCTGAAAAGTAAGACAGCTCGACGGAGTTCTCGATAAATATCTCAGAAAATATCTCTCGCCTTGAGCACAATATCAACAGGTAGTAAGCTAGTGGCGTTATTGGTCAGTGTGCGTGATGTGTGTCAAAGGTCCATCATAAAAGTGTGCCCGTAGTGTTAAGACTATTAATCACTTATCCACTACAGTTTGGAAGCTTTAACTCTTCTTTGGTTGACATTCTCTCTCTCTTCTTTCCATCTCTTTCTCTCTCTTTCTCTCTCTCTCTCTCTCTCTTTCTCTCGATACATGTTCAATGTTATCAACATGTTCACGACCTCTCACTTCTTCATAAACATGGTATATCTCTCTCTCTTTATGTTTCTCTCTCTCTCTTCCTTACTCTGTAGTTTGTATCATAGACATGTTGAATTTGCTATAAACGTGCTCTCTCTCTCTCTCTCTCTTTCTCTCTCTCTTTCTCTCTCTCTCTAAATCTATGCCATAAATACGTTTTATATCTGCGAAAGAATCATGTTCTATCTCCCTGTGTGTATGTGTGCTTCTGTGTGTCATAAACGTGTTCTATCTCCCTGTGTGTATGTGTGCTTCTGTGTGTCATAAACGTGTTCGATCACCCTGTGTGTATGTGTGCTTCTGTGTGTCATAAACGTGTTCGATCACCCTGTGTGTATGTGTGCTTCTGTGTGTCATAAACGTGTTCTCTAACCTAATTTTTCTTCTTCTTCGAAGTAGTTCTCACTGTAACACATGTTTTCTCTCCATCTACCACTAACATGTTCTCACTCTCACTAACACATGTTCTCACTCTCACTAACAAATGTTCTCTCTCCATCTACCGCTAACATGTTCTCACTCTCACTAACACATGTTCTCTCTCCATCTACCACTAACATGTTCTCACTCTCACTAATAAATGTTCTCTCTCCATCTACCACTAACATGTTCTCACTCTCACTAATAAATGTTCTCTCTCCATCTACCACTAACATGTTCTCACTCTCACTAACAAATGTTTTCTCTCCATCTACCACTAACATGTTCTCTCTCCATCTACCACTAACATGTTCTCTCGTCATCTATCACTAACATGTTCTCACTCCATCTATCACTAACACATGTTCTCTGTCCATCTACAACTAACATGTTCTCTCTCTCACTAACACATGTTCTCTCTCCATCTATCACTAACACATGTTCTTTCTCCATCTACAGCTAACATGTTCTCACTCTCACTAACAAATGTTCTCACTCTCACCAACAAATGTTCTCTCTCCATCTATGACTAACATGTCCTCACAATAACCCTCATTACCAAACATACTTTCCCCTTGTCACATAAACATGTTCTAGCTCTAACTTTCTATGTATCATATACACAAGAAACATACCGTACTAGAAAACAAAGAAATAAGACATATGATGTATGCATATGTGCATAGTTTATTTTAAATGAAAAGAAATTCTATTTATTATATAAAAACCGAAACAATCAATTTATTTTTGGATATGAATGATCAAATTGATTCTCTACTAGCTGTTGTTGTTTTAAAAATATTTATATATCGAAAGTAATATTACACATTTTTTTTCCTTCAAAATACACAAACTATTTGAATGTGATCTGTTAACTCGTTTGCCTTGTTAACCCATTAGCCATGTTCAAATGTACATCATTCATTGTTGGAGAAGCTGCTTGGTAGGAATGTATTCTCAACACTTGGTCCCATATTCAATAGCTGCACCTTCCTGAGATCCCTGTGCACTTATAGTGTATTGTATTTTGATGTTAAACAACTTGAATGATTTCAGTCTCAAAACATGTCATCTGAAATATTGTTTTAATTTAAGTTTATGAAGCTGGATAATTATAAAATGGCTGCTAAATGTTCATATACAATAACATGAGAAGGCTTCAGCCTGAAGTCAATGGTGGACATTTTACTTACTTTAGACGTACATATAATGTCAATACAAACATACTTTCATTGTTCTGGGAGGCATTTATTAATTTTGTTTGTTTGATTAACCCTCTCACACTTCTGAGCCGATATATAGGCTGTCGTTGCTTTTCTAAATGTCGCGAGACCGTTCTACTAGCTTGTTCAGTATACACTGCAACTTTAAGTGGATTAATGTTTTTTTTCCCTCCACGGAACAAGTAGTATTTTGGCTATATCAGGGCGTATTGGTTCATACAAACATGAAAATTAGGAAGTAACTACTAGCTGACACTTCAGTAGTAAACTTGAACAACTTTTTTTCTGTTAATTTTTTGGTCAATGAAAGGTGCAGAAATCTAACTGGGTTAAGTGGATGAACACTGGATTAGGAAAAGGAAAAGCTGTACAGAACTGGAAACAATAATCTAACAAAAAAGTCATAACAAAAACTAGAAAATATGATTATGTTAATTTTTTTGTTGACAGACATGTTTTTATATGATAAAATGATTCACTGTGCAACAACAATGTACATATAGTTGATATATTTATATACACACATATACAACTGTAATTCGTACATATAAATATGTTGTTATTCTTTCATTCTTTCACTATCTTTTTTTTCCTATCTCGCTAAAATAACATCATTATTATTGAAGAAATAATTAATAGACAAAAATTAAGTTTATCTTCATTATTCATACACTCCATCAATCTGTCTGTAACATCTTATAACCATGTCGATAGATATTCAACTGTTGAATCTAGTATATATGTCTTATTATCAGAACTAAAAAAAACCTATTGTAAACAACAAAAAAATAAAGGGACTCTTTTATTCCACTTGCTATATAAGATAATACAGTGTTAGGTCCGTATTTTTCATTGACAATCAGCACACGATTGGCGATTTGGTTAACATCACGCAGACCGTCTTTACTTCCCAGTGCCTTTCCTGGAACCCAATTGAGGCTGAGTCGACTTGAGAGCCGTTACAGTTTGAAAAAAGTTCACGTCTACTATAGAATTGAACCCGGATCACTAGTCTTAGAAGCGAGCTCACTAACAACTAAATAAACATATTGTGTTTTATATATATATACTTGCTTCGTCTTTGTAGCTCTCATCTTCTTTTAACATTTTCGCCAATCACTTTTGTCTCATATTCTATTTATTCATGTTTTTGTTAAGTGGCCACTCTCTCTCTCTGTCTCGTTTTCTCTTAGTTATGTGTCTGTACATTCAAATATGGACCGCTCCAAATCAAGGTATAACAATGAAGAAAATGTAGACAACTAGAATCAGTAAACAAAGACACGTATATGTGGATAACGTATATGTGGATAACGTATATGTGGATAACGTACATGTAAGTATAAGTGGATCAAACAATGACTGCTGATGTGGCTAAGAAATAAAAGGAATTATTGAATGAGAAATAATATTGTTGTATTAAACAAACAGAGAGCAATCATACAATTTATATTGTCAAGTGCCAGAAATGATCAAACGTGTGAACTGAAATTTATGTTTACTTCTCAAGACGGAGAAGGCACATCTGTATGGTAGGGGACACTAAAAATAAGGAAAGATTGCTTCACGCAAAATCAGTCAGATTCACGGCGTACAGACTACGCCTGAATTCATAGCGGGGAAACACAGAAGGAACGGAAGAAGTTTAATGTTTCAAATACATGTACATCACCTGGACTTGTAAACAAATAGAGAATATCACTTTGAAAATAATATCTTTGGGATAAGATAGTTACAGGTCTAAAGACGAACTATTGTCTTCATTACACTGGGTTTCCCATATGTCTTAGTCCATGTCGCTACAAACCACAAACTGTGTAGTTCTAGCAACAAGCATATGCATTTGATGAACTAGGTGCACATGGGACTAGGTCCAGATTCTAACTCACAGCGTTCACAACGACATCAGACGTCTTAACCAATTCTCGATATAAACAGTTAATTACATATCCTTTACAGGACTTTGCGAATCAACCTCAGCTTTTTAACACTGTATGTAATTTTTCTAGGTATGATTACGTTCAGTAGTTTGCCATTGCTTTCTGAACGGGTGTTGCCATCGTCCTTTTGTAAAATTCACGCGAAACAATTTGCAACCAAACTGTCCGCAGCGTGATTCGAACTCAGGACGTCGGGGTTAATAGACCGAGTCACTATCGCCTAATCCACAGACGCCACCAATTCTGGATATAGACGCCCTAAATAAATAATAAAAGTTAGTATTGCCGGTTTGTTTACAATAACTACATCATGTGAGAGCCGCGTTAGCATAGTAGCGTGTGCACCTGTTTCTTATACACGTATTCCGTGCTCAATTCAACAGTTCGAGGGGAATTTATTCCTGACCGATATGGCTATCAGGTCATTCCAGCCTAAATATGTTCACAGAAAAGCACTGGAAAGTGAGGTGTCCGTCGTGATGCCGACCACATCACCCATCGTATGCCGGTGCCTAGATTCATGCGTGGGTTCTATGTATTTTATGTTCAACAGCTGTTTTTATTTAGAGTTAGTTTACTGGGTGTGTGTTTAAATGGCTCAATTATGTTGAATTAAAGTTAGTTTACTGGATGTGTGTTTAAATTGATCAACTATATGAATTTAAAATGAGTTTACTGTATGGGCGTTTAAAAGACAATAATATGTTACGTTAACTTTAGTTGAAATATGTAAGAACTGTTGGTATGTAAAGCGTAGTGTATTCAAGTCGGGTGTTGATGATGTAGATGTCGAAGTGGACAAACAAATCATACAAATAAAACTTCAGTGTATTCTCCGAAATGTATACCATGAGCTGCAAATAATTATTTTCTGATCCTTTGTTCTCGTTTATGCTAAAATAAATGTTAACTTATTTTACTGATTTGTTTTTGTTATTCCTTTGAATATGTGCCACATAACAACAGTTTAAGTCATGTTGTAGATAACACTAGTTAGATAGTAGCCATCAAGTTTATTTTTAGTCCGACTTGGACTAACATTATTTGGCTTATTTTAACTAGTCTTGTTTCTAATTTAAACATATATTAATTCCTTCATGACTGACTACTTCTTCTTCAGTGATCTCTGGTCATGGCCTTAGTTCACTGTGGACCACAAGCTGGGCAGTCAGCTTCAGGTCTGTCATGTTTCCCCAAAGCTTAGTTTTTAGCTCGACTGGGTGTGGACACATGTTGCTTATCAGCTCACACAGGAGAGGACAGTATTGCAGGACATGCTACGGTGTCTGTTGACAGAACTATATCAATTCTTGAATGTGCTAGAATATAATATGTTAATTGTTGTGAATATATTCGAAGAATGTTAACAAAATGTGTGTGATAAAGATCTTTCTTAGAAATTTAAAGTAGAAACAGTTGAAGGTGGATAAGTTATAAACTGTGGCTACTTAGTGACCGTCTTTTGGGATGAGGGAATGGCAAATGATGCTACATCTATGCTGCTATGGAAGGAACTTTGCATCGATATAAAAGCAAAATCAACAGGGTATATATGGTTTTTGTTTAAACAACGTAACACATGAATGATTCACACGTATAACTTTCTGAAACTGATTGAGAATACTGAGCACCTATGGGTCTGCCGTGATGTCGGTTCTATATCACGTAATCAATGATCAGGTGGAACAAATCAACATCCTGATTCTTCTTTTTTCTTCTTTTGTCGTCACATTGCTACCGGGTTGTTGCCCAGTGTCGTGGTTTTCTGTTTTTGTCTTGAGCTGTTCTGGTGGCTTGTGTGATTGTTATTTTTGCTCTTTCACAGGATTCTGCTACGCCATCTAACCATATTTTCCGTGGTCTTCCTCTTGCCTTCTTTCCTGATGTTCTGTTGTAGAAGACTCTGTATACTGTGGAGTTTGATGCATTCTTATTAAGTGGCCAAACCAATTCATTCTTTGTTTCTCAATGTAATTCAAGCGAGGTTCTGTGCCAACTTTCTTTCTTATGCTGATATTGATGACTTTGTTTCTCAATGTCATTCAAGCAAGGTTCTGTGCCAACTTTCTTTCTTATGCTGATGTTGATGAACATCCTGATTTGCTGAGTTAAATGAAAGGAGAAGTTAGAGAAAGAGAGAGAACGAGAGAGAGAGAGAGAGAGAGTGTGTGAACAGACCATAGGCATCCATACATTAAGAGAAGAGGGAACAAGTGGCATTCCCTGAAATTAGCTTTTGACAACACAGTTTTATGTGAATTTGATCCTCACTTCCACGCAGTAAATTATCAACTAAATTTTTTAAAATGTATTTTGTCCCTTCCTGGAAAAATGTATGTGGACGCCCATGGAACTGACGGTACCACTTACTATATATAAGACATATCATTGTAAGCATTCTATCAGTTCACACGCATACACTATGCCAACTCATCCTGACTGTGTAAACATCTTAAGCGATCACACGAACAAGAAGAAAAACTGTGTGACTAGGCTGCCAGTCTGTTACTAGTGATAAACAGCACATTGCACACTGATTTTATATTAACCCATTCGCTCGCTGAACCGTTTTACTGGCTCGCAGTGTTTTTTGAGATGACGCTGGCTAATACAGTATACATTGAATTATAAGTGCGACAAGAGGTAAAAAAAGAAATGACTTAATGAAAGTGTTAATATTGTGCAACAACACTTTAGTATACACTTTAGTATACACTTTAGTATACACTTTAGTATACACTTTAGTATATTAGCGTCTTGCTCTTGTAGAAAACATCGTGGCTGCACTATGTTTTTTTGTTTTTTAATTGTGATATGTGTATTTTTGAAATTTAGCAGTTTATATAAACTGTTTTGGTTAAGAATGAAATTTGTATTAAGCAACTTCCCATATGCTTCACAATTATTACATCATAAAAAATATGACATCCTCAATAGAACAACACATCATGTGTATAAAACATCTCAATTACATAATAAATGCGTAATTTAAAAAAAACATGTTGAACACATCACCAAAAAAAAAAAAAACAAGGTGCAAACAAATAAAAAAATGTACGCTGCAGCATGTCATGACTTTCTGATTGAACACGTCTCCACCAGTTTATGATAGACAGTCCTAACATATGTTGACGGTGGTAAACAGTTTACACAGTGGTAGTATTCATTTGTGTATGTAGCATTACTATCTCTAGGATACAATAATATAGTTAGTAAGTCTCTTTCAATTCTGAGAACTCACAGAACTGTGTCGTTAGTAGGTCTCTTTCAATTCCGAGAACACAGAGAACTGTGTCGTCCGTATGTCTCTTTCAATTCAGAGAAACAACAGAACTGTGTCGTTAGTAGGCCTCTTTCAATTCAGAGAAACAACAGAACTGTGTCGTTAGTAAGTCTCTTTTAATTGGGAGAAACAACAGAGCTGTGCCATTAGAATGGTGTTTGCAACTCCGTTGGTGACTATAAAATCCGATGCGGAAGTGGTATTCTCTATCAAGTTTCGCATTAAAAAAGTGAGGCTTGCCTCTCAACGTATGGTTGCATCCTCTATCAATATTATTTTTCTACCTCTACTTTTCTGATCAGCTTGTTCTCAAAATGTAATAACCCAATATGTACACCTTTTCTTTAGAATACAGTTAGAAATACTACTACAATCATAATAAATAGTGATAAAATGGACTTACATAACCTGATACAGGGTTCTATTCAGTATTAGACAAGGTAAACAAAATATGCATTGAATCTAGTTAAGATATAATGGGAATGAAACTAACAAACTATGAAACTAAGGTAGACAGACGTTTGATGGAAGCGCCTTCTGTTTGGACTGCAATACGCAAGTTGTAAACAATTTGATGCTGGAATATATCAATTGGAAAGTTATCAATAAATGCTAAATTCCCAGAATATATCAATTGGAAAGTTATCAATAAATGCTAAATTCCCAGAATATATCAATTAGAAAGTTATCAATAAATGCTAAATTCCCAGAATATATCAATTGGAAATATCGACTACTTGTTAACCACTCTGTGTGATCTGTATGTGATCTGAGCCTGAAAGCGATTGTACGTTGTGCCAATTAAGCGCCTACAAGTAGGCCATCACATCCGATTTCAACGATGCTTTATATTCACTAGGATAACTTCCTAAGCCCCTACCTCAGTCGCCTCTTACGACATGCCTTGTAGGTCGCGGCGGTACTATTCTTTGCTCCTCTTGCGAGCCCCGACAACACATGAACGATATTGAGACCAAGAACTTAAAAACTATACGTACACTATCCCATAGCCTTGTCAGAACTTAGGGTGTGTAGTGTATGCTACTTCACATTTCTAGGCTCGATTGAGCAGGAGGTAGTAGGGTCAGTACCTTTCCTCACTTATGGAACGTCAAGTGTGGGATTGAGCTTACAAACCTCTACTGTTATGTCGATATGTGAACGCTTACAAAAACTTCAAACTAGTTCCTAATATTTTCTGAGATATTATACATTAACTTAACTCCTCCATGCTTCAGAGCCGATACACGTACTTACATTATCAGTATATTATCTAAGTTAGTATACAATGCAATATATAATACAATGCAATATATAATACAATGCAATATATAATACAATGCAATATATAATACAATGCAATATATAATACAATGCAATATATAATACAATGCAATATATAATACAATGCAATATATAATACAATGCAATATTTATGCGTTTTAAGATTAACAAAAGTGTTAAATGTTCATGAAACGCTGAAATAAATCAATGAACTAAGTAAAAAACTAAAATGTTCACAAACTGAGAAAGATATGGAGATGTAAATGTAATTAGGAATCAACATGATCAGATCACATTCGAGTTTGGAAATATTACATGTTCAACAGAAAACAAATAAACAATACATTTAATATAACCACATGTAAATCATGACTAACACAGTATCAATATTTTAGTATTACACAAAACAAATGAATGCAACAAAATGTGTGAATAAATATGTTGATACTTCATTGCTGCACAGTTTGTTATCTAGTCTCAACAACTAATCCTGTGATGAATTATCAATGTGCTCATCTTGTTTACATTTTTATGATCAACATATTTTATTAAGAATGAAACACAACACAACATTTTATAGTCTACAGGGTGCCCATAAATTCTCTGTGCAGTGAATTTTGAAAATATTTTAATAATTGCGCCACGAATGATGGAGATTTAAGTCATGATATTCTGAGTTCCACAATCCTGTGTGCAGCAGTACACAGCGAATCGTTGTTATACTCAGGATTTAATTTCTGATATTGTCACCCTGATCCAACAAGTATCACCGGAAGGTTTTTGAAAATAGGCAGAGCCCAAGTCAAAACATGTCTTGAAGCCTATGTTGGACATTTTTAACACATGCTGTAGACACAATTACGTCGTATTCACATTCACTTTATCGAATACAAGCCAGTTAAGAGAAGTAGTATCTAGATAAATAATAACAAACTACGATAAAACGTTTTAGATATCTTTAAAGCCTGAATTGAAAACCACATTTCCCGTGACGTAGTCTCGCCCGGGCGTAAATTTCACTGCACATCGACTTTATAAACACCCTATATATAATAGTTATCTTTCTGTAAACTTTCGTCATCAATTTGTTTTTGGCAATTTGTAGATGGTTCCTTCGTTTTGTATCCACCTTTTTGCTTACGAATGTCGCTTTGGTGTCACGCTTGAGATCTCGCTAAATTCCAACAGAAAAACAAACACAAACCACACATTTCTTCATGACAATAGAAATGAAAACAATAGTAAATGCATGTCTGAGTTACTGACGACAAATCCATGACAAAGGTTGACAATTTCACCTTCCCTTACTTTATACAACAAGAATGAAATATAGCACACCAATATTTACATATACAACAATGAGTTATCACATATAGAATGAAACACGTTGAATATTAATACTAATTATCATCAAATTATCATAGTATATCAATTAAGTAGCACATCATTAACATGTTATAGGGAAAATATGAATATTGGTGACAAGTTTAATGAAGAGTAAACAAAATAAACATATGTTTTTATGCTTTTTCTCATGTAGTGACAAGACGTATTAATCTTTCAATGCAAACCTTGTCTCAAGAAGTATTAGTCTTTCAATGCAAACCTTGTCTCAGGAAGTATAGTCTTTCAATGCAAACCTTGTCTCAAGAAGTATTAGTCTTTCAATTCAAACCTTGTCTCAAGAAGTATTAGTCTTTCAATGCAAACCTTGTCTCAAGAAGTACTAGTCTTTCAGTGCAAACCTTGTCTCAAGAATACCTAGTCTTTCAGTGCAATCCTCATCTATAGAAGTAATTGTTATAATACAGTAATAGAAGGACAATGACTGGAATGATCAATTCTCTTCACATTTTCCTCGTTCACAAGAAGAACACAAAACTGTTACATTAAATTATGTTCATCAAAATTATTTAAGAGTATCTGTGCTGTGATTTGACTCTTGGACTGTTAAAAAATCGCATATGATTTTTGTTCTCATAAATTCAAGTTGAAACTTGTCACCTTGGGAGAAAATATTCGTATCTATCCTGATGTTTTACCTGATTATATCTTGCTCTTCTCTTTCTTCTGCTACCATATCTCTGTTATGTTATCAATGAACATACTTTTATTATTAACAGAAGAATACATCAACTTGAAGGTATATCTCCAGCATTGTGCCTTTAATAATCAACCCGAAGGTATAGGAATGTACAGAATATAAAACGCTGTTAATGACATTACTTAAATAACAAATCATGATCTCACAGACCATTATACAATATAAATAAGATAATATGAGTGAAAATAATTGATTGACAGAACAGCGAAACTTATTAAGTCATGTCGTTGGTAACATTATTATTCAATTACTTGTGTTCCAAATGATATTCGTATTGTTATCCCATAGGGGAATGTTGAATGGATGATTGCAAGCATTCTACGATGTGTATGAACTTCAGAGAAATAAGGTCTGATTTGGAAATACATTAAACATGAGTCAGTAAGAACAGTTTCGCAATATGTCAGATCTGACACCATGACACAGTAGGTGTGGCACTATACATGGGTTTTATGTTTCTAAAATGGTATAAAAAATCCATATGCACATACTTAAGTCAAATTGGGCATTGTTCCCCCATGTTATCGTTGCTGCTGGGTTTAAACTAACAACAGACATTCATACACATGTGTTGTTAATAAATGCCAACGTAAAACTGTAATATTTTAATTCATATTTTCAGCGTTATATTTCATTAGGAATGCTGAAACGAAAAAATAATATAAATGATAGTGCTAAGTTGCAACCGTTTGTTCTGTTGTGAAAAAAATGAACAACATACTCTGAAAACGAGTCTGAGAACTGATAAAACTAGCTTGATGACATTAAACATGCCTGGAGGAATCAGAAATAAAATACACCATTTACGCTACATCCATTTTCTGTCGAGACTAACGTGATGCTGTCATCATTATCGTGTGTCTCTGCTGACTCTGCAAATGTTATTTGACAAATTTGTAACATTTGTGATCGACACGTTAAACAAACTAACATATGTCAGCGAGAGTTAGAAAATGACTAAAGATATATAAAACAAGTTGAATACATTTGATAATAGATAACTGCGAAATATAATGAACAACAAAATAGAACATATTCAGTAGATGTTATGAAATCAGAGAAATGTCTGCTCAATAACTAGTAACACATCTTACAAGAAAGGAAAGATGGAGATATGTTGAGCATACTATGAGAAGAAATGATAAAAAAAATCACTCACTAGACGTTGAATGGGGAGGCACATATTTCAAGAAGGAAAGGATGTTATGTGGATACTCTGAAAGAACTTTGCTGAAAGAGGCCAGAAATATAAATCTTGATTTCTTAGAAAAGTTTGAACGAGTTGTCTAGTATTTAGTGGAATGAAGAAGTTTCTTGCAGATCGTATGAAACTTATAAACACACAAGAGTAATACAACGTTTGATATCTACTATGTTTGATGTTTTAGAACGTTCTGAGTCTAGAAATGTATGCTATGTACCTACCCTACTGGGTATTCTAGAAAGTGGTGACTAGAAAGGTATGCTAAGTACTTACCCTACGGGGTATTCTAGAAAGTGGTGACTAGAAAGGTATGCTAAGTACTTACCCTACGGGGTATTCTAGAAAGTGGTGACTAGAAAGGTATGCTATGTACCTACCCTACGGGGTATTCTAGAAAGTGGTGACTCTAGAAAGATATACTGATTAAGTATCATCCAGACCTAAAATAACTGTTTACCATAACTAGAGATATATTGAGCAATACAGTGTTAGACCGACAATTATTATTACCATCGACACAAGACGATTGAGGGGGTCAACATCACACCGGATGTCGTTTCTTGCACCCAATGGTGATTGTGTCGACCTGAGGACTGTTACGATAGGAAACAAATTGTCAACTCTCCCTATGGAAATGAATCCAGATCACACGCTTATGAAGTAAGTGCACTAATCACTATGCTCTAACGGATATGCTCTACCAATCATTATATTATAGAAAGTGGTGACTCTACAACATTATTGTGACTAAGTATATGTTAGCCTTGCATTCTAGAGCGAGCTAACTCTACGAACAAATCTACACCATCTAATAATCTAGACGGTATTGATACCGCAAAGTTGCTATGTCCATCTTTGCTGACAAACTGGTTAAGGAAGCTACCCTAGTAAATAAAAAGCGTCGCAGAAATCAGATATGCTGGTCTACTTGTAGACGCATAACTGGCATACAATCGCTCTTAGGCTCGGATCACATACACATCACAAAGAGTAGTTAACAAGTAGTCGATATGAAGTGTTAGAAGAAGAAGACCTTAGGCTCAGATCACATACACATCACAAAGAGTAGTTAACAAGTAGTCGATATAGAAGTGTTAGAAGAAGAAGACCTTAGGCTCAGATCACATACACATCACAAAGAGTGGTTAACAAGTGGTCGATATAGAAGTGTTAGAAGAAGAAGACCTTAGGCTCAGATCACATACACATCACAAAGAGTAGTTAACAAGTAGTCGATATAGAAGTGTTAGAAGAAGAAGACCTTAGGCTCAGATCACATACACATCACAAAGAGTAGTTAACAAGTAGTCGATATAGAACGTTCGAAGAGGAAGAAGTTGAAAAAGTAACAAAAACAGTAGCTCAACATGAGCTGATATTGTCTGTTTCAAGCATAGATTCTTCTACTCAACATGAGCTGATATTGTCTGTTTCAAGCATAGATTCTTCTACTCAACATGAGCTGATATTGTCTGTTTCAAGCATAGATTCTTCTACTCGACATGAGCTGATATTGTCTGTTTCAAGCATAGATTCTTCTAGAATTCTTCTACATTAACAATGGTAACATTTAAGAACAGTCGACAGTAGTTTGCTTATAGTATAGCATCGACATTAGAAGACAATAATTGATGAAACAGTCGACAGTAGTTTGCTTATATTATAGCATCGACATTAGAAGACAATAATTGATGAAACAGTCGACAGTAGTTTGCTTATAGTATAGCATCGACATTAGAAGACAATAATTGATAAAACAGTCGACAGTAGTTTGCTTATATTATAGCATCGACATTAGAAGACAATAATTGATAAAACAGTCGACAGTAGTTTGCTTATATTATAGCATCGACATTAGAAGACAATAATTGATAAAACAGTCGACAGTAGTTTGCTTATATTATAGCATCGACATTAGAAGACAATAATTGATGAAACAGTCGACAGTAGTTTGCTTATATTATAGCATCGACATTAGAAGACAATAATTGATAAAACAGTCGACAGTAGTTTGCTTATATTATAGCATCGACATTAGAAGACAATAATTGATAAAACAGTCGACAGTAGTTTGCTTATATTATAGCATCGACATTAGAAGACAATAATTGATGAAACAGTCGACAGTAGTTTGCTTATATTATAGCATCGACATTAGAAGACAATAATTGATAAAACAGTCGACAGTAGTTTGCTTATAGTATAGCATCGACATTAGAAGACAATAATTGATGAAACAGTCGACAGTAGTTTGCTTATATTATAGCATCGACATTAGAAGACAATAATTGATGAAACAGTCGATCAATAAATCAAATAGCAAGAGAGATAAACAAATGTGATCGTTGGTTCTACACGATCTTCACGCTGTAAGACATGTCTACAGGCGATCATCAATTATTCATCGCATTATAAGCCGCCCTACAAATGTGATTAAAGAATAGTAATCAATGGAAACACTGGTTGGTATCCACAGATAGGACACTAGTTAGTGGGAAACTGGAAACAGACAAACATGCAGCGAGAGAGAGAGAGAGAGAGAGAGAGAGAGAGAGAGAGAGAGAGAGACAAGCATGAATACACACACACAAAATATATATATATATATATATGCATGAAATAAAGTAGTGTACTCGCCTATCGTTCCTAAATTACTCGGTTCGCATCCTGCGTGGAATGACCGAACTATTTCTCAGTGATCCTAGATCTCTGTGTGGGTGAGATCGAGTTCTTAGTCCCATAAGACGGAAATAAAAGATATGCTAGGCGTTCAAGTTGAGAACTTAAGAGAACACTTATCAGTTGAGAAATAGATAAGTGTAGGCTGGAAAGCCGCTGCCAGGGAGAAATGAATCAAACATTAATATAAAATTACTACAAATTGTTACCACTATCAAATAAACTACATTGGATACTCTCGCTGGTGCAACAAAGTTTATGCACTGCTGATGAGGTCAAGTTCTGTATCCACTAGATTGCCTGCCTGGCGTGTTCGTAGCGCGCTGGACGACGGGTGTTAAGCCCTTGGTGAGTGTGGGTTCAGTTCCTCGGGCTGGCAGAAAAGCCACAGGTTCTACAGATTTATGGTGTTTGTGGCACCGAACCGAAGGGTTACGATGTCCATGGCACTGAACCGAAGAGCTGAAAGCTCAAGTGCGTCTGGATCAGAAAAAAATAGATTAGAACACACATGGGTATTCACCGAAGTACAGTTATGATGACTCTACCGTTTACAATCAGTCACTATATTTATATATCCACTTGTAACTACATACATTCGCATTTTTACATACTGTTAGTTAGTTAGTTAGTTAGTTTATTCCTTTCGAGCCAAAGGCGGCAAATAGGGCAGAGGTTTTAGATCTCCATGTGATACGGTTCTTTGCTAGCAGTTGGAGATCTTGTATGGTTTTACATCCCAATAGTTTACTTTCATGTTGGATGGTTCTTCGAAGAGTGGTCTTTGGTCTTCCACGTTTTCTTTTCCCAACTGGTGACCACATAAGGACTTGTCGATTTAGTCTCTTTTCGTCTGATCTAAGAACATGACCTAAATATTTCCACCTTCGTTTCCTTATAATATTTGATACGGGTTGTTGGTGTGTTCTATCTCTCACTGTGTTGTTAGAAACGAAATCACTCCATTTTACTTTTAATAATTTTCGTAGACATTTATTCTCAAAGCTGTCCAGTTTCTTATCAATTTTCTTTGTTGATTTCAACTTTCACAACCGTAGGTCAGTACAGGAATCACACATGACCTAAATAATTTAACTTTTGTGCATATACTAAGGTCTTGAGATTGCCAGATATTCGTTAATTTAGTGAAGGCACTAGCTGCTATAGCAATACGAGAGCAAATAGTATATCGCCTCAATGTTTACTTCCTTTGTCTGTTTTACAGAAAAAAACTTAAACAATGAACAAAGTATATGAACTTATGGCGCCCCAGTAAGTGTTCAGTCACAATAAACTAAATGGAAGTGTTACGGCAAATAACACTCACACTGTACCTTAGAGGAAGATTTTAAACCTTTTTTCAAAATTTAAAATGTGTCACTTTTAAGGCTATAAAAATCGAGTATACTGGAAATTGAACAAGTTTTATTGAAACTCCATTTTAGGTGACTGTCTTTGATTTACTCCGACTTCCATAATTGACGATAAAACCCACTACTTGATATTTCGTAATTATCACTTCAATACATAAAATATAACTTTTCCCAGTAACACTTACTAACAAAAAATGAATAAGAGCTACAATAAAATCACAGAATAATTGCTAACAAACCATTTCAAAACATAAAGTCATCATTATAAATTAGTGCCAGTGTATGTAAATGTAAACATAACATTAAAAAAATTGTCACAGCAACAATATCACACAATAATAAAACAACATATCAGAGCTAGAACTGTTATTATGAAAACAACAAGATTTATAACCGGTAACCATAATCAAGTTAATATATTATCAATGTTAAATTAGTCACGAGAAATCAAAGTCTCAGAAACAAAACTTAATATTGGGAATGAATAAGTGATGAAACTTGTTTTAAAAAAAAACATGCACAAAATAGTAAACATTTCGATATTATTTTGAGAAACACAACAACAAAGGTAAAACTTAAAATACAATAACAATGGTTAAGCTCATAATACAATAACAATTGTTAAACTGAAAATACAATAACGATGATATAACGTGAAATAACATTAAATATAAATTATTGATCACATTATTATCATAAGTAACACGTTATCAAAGTACTAAAAATCAATGAAACTACTGTTATAAGTAAACATCTGTTGATTCATGATATACAAAGATATACGCCCAACGTATTACCATCATCTGTTGATGCATGATATACAAAGATATACGCCCAACTTATTACCATCATACAACTATCACATCAATTGATGGATAATAAAAGTGATATTCTCCATACAAAAAACTCAAACCAATACTATATTACGGTAGTATATACTGAAATACTAGTATATGTTAAATGGCTGATTACTGATTACGTTTTTTCTACTTTGAATTATCTAAATTTGGTTAAAACATAAAAATACATAACTTAGAACGGAATGAACACATTCTTACTTGTATAAGTCTAACATTAGAGAGCAACATTGTAAGTTAATAGAAGGCAGTTCAAGTGACATTCTATCTATTGTGCTTGATATCCAGCGGCGTCTTCCCAGACACGAATCTATGAGATCAATAATCATTGAAAGTCTTAATCTCTGTCAGGATTTTCAGTTCGTTATAAGCACATACCGTTATATAATACAGTAAATAAACCAAGTTATCATCATTGGGTTAGATAGTCCAGAGATAGAAAATAAATGTCTCTGATAACATCTCTTCATTATTATCACGCTAGGTAGTTCTAAGATTGATATCAGCGTCGTTTGAAGAAAAAAGTGTCTTCAATATATCTTGATATTATCAGATTAGATAGTATGAATACTGATGATAATGTTTGGCGTGTCTCTCTCCACTGTAGCAAGTAAGCATTGCTAGACTGGGCAGTCTGAAGCTGTTGATAATGCTCATTGTTCATTTGAGGGTCATCTTCATCGCACATCGGGCATGTCCATAATTGCTCCGATCTTCTCCCAAGCATGTATTTCAGTGTGTTTAGACTAATAACGTCTGTTCCGTGCTGGTTAATATATCGAGTGGGGTTTCTTTCATGGTTTTCCTATCTTGCAGTACCAATCGGTATGCACGTTGCTAATGTAATGTTATCATGTCTATACAATGCATTATGTCGGTATCAACAGATTGAACAGTCTGAAGCTGTTGGTAACGTTTCGCTTGTGTCTCTTCAGTGTATCAAGTAGGCAGGACAGACTGAAGCTGTTGCTAATATAATCGTTGCATGTATATTATGCCGTTATCAACGGACTGAATAATCTGAAGATTGATGTAAAATAAATTGATCTTGTATCTCCAGTTTACACTATCTGGATTATCCGGTTAGTAGGTATCTCCGGTGGTTATCTTTACGTTAGCATTAGTCTGATATCCCTGCATATCTTCGCATTAAAAGGAGCCATAGAACACCCACTTCTTGTTTTCCTTATGATTGTGAATTACATTGAGTTCATCATCCAGCATTTTTTGCTCATATATTGTCTAATTCTAGACAATAATGTTTTTTAAAAATGTTGCACAATAATATTTCTACATTTTTCTGTGACCAACTTCAGCTATAATTCCATTTCCATATGAAAGGGGACAGGACTATGCAACTGAGGTCATCGTCCGTCTCCGTAAGTTATCTTGAATGGTGACTTCCTTAGGCTTGACTTCTGTGTGCGGCAAGGATGAGGCATTCTTACAAGACGTGCTTTGAGTTACGGATAAGTGCTCTGACGGCTCAAAGATCTCTGAGACCAGTTTCGTGCACTCGTGTCCTGAGACTACAATGGTCTAATCTGAGCATGACAATCTTTGTCAATTCATTTTTGTTCACTCGTGTCGCTTTATACTGCTTGCTCTGGATTGTAGTCTATGTCCATCTACTCCATTTTCATGAATTGTTGTTCTGGAATATCTTCTTTGTATCCTTGGAATGGATAAGGCTGTTCATGGTGCGCTCAAATTTTTTCCAGCTCGCATGATTTCTTGCTTCTGTAAATACCGAAGGGGAACTTGATTCCACTGCATTACCTGTTCAGTTTCTGGAGAACACTTCAATATTTAGTTTTACTTCTTAGATGTACGAGTCTTGTTTGAAACATTGACTATCGTATACAATCGATTAGTCAGGGAGATCATAGATTTGAGAGAGTGATACCTCTTTACATTGCAGACTGCATGGCTGCACAATCTGCTGTTGCCTCTGCTCTTAAGTTAGTGCATGTTTCCCCCGTTGTGATAAAATGTATCACAGTATTAAACCAGGAGTATGTGATGTAGGGATACGCAAATAATACCTGATGCACGAAACAAAGGATTCATCACCAAGATACCCAATAAGTGCTTCCTTGGTGACTGTAGCAACTTGCGTAGAATAAATCCCATATCCGTTCCCTTGGGAACCGCCTGAAATTCCTTGCATCTAATTCGCGTAATATACTTCCGGGTTATACTCGTTTCCTTCAGATCCTAGTCAGTGAGATTCATAACTGACCATGCTATTATTAAAGTTCATCATATACTCCAAAGACAAGACCCTCGATATACAATACTAACAGTATAATTTACTAATAACATTATCTATATATATAAGGAACACTTTTAATACCTGGAGGTATATTGGGTAATACGGTGTTGTGGCTGTATGTATACCGTTGACAAACGATCGGTTCATGTGGTCAACATCAGACCGGCCGCTGTTACTTTTCAGCGATTTTCCTGGTTCACAATTCAGACTGTGTCGACCTGAAAAAACGTTACGGTCGGAAAAAATATTCCACGCCCAATGTGGAATTGAACCCGAACCGCTAGTCTACGAAGCGAGTGCACTAACAACTAAGCTACTGAATCAATAATATATATATAATGTTGCCTTCTATCCATAACAATGTCCCTGTTTTGATACGAATAAAATCAGTTGATGATATCGTTGTCTATTTACTCTTGTCTATTTATGTTTCTGATACATTTAAACAGTTTTCATTGTTGACAATTGCCTTCTATATAAAATGCAGCCAACTATTATTACATCTCTCATCTGCATACATTGAATATATAACTTTATTAAATTAATCTAACACTTCTTATATACACGCAAATATATAACTTGTATCATTCACCTCTGCTGTATTGTTTGGAAACAAATCTATATTACTTTAAGGTAACCACTGTGTGGTTTAGTAATGTCTTTGTGAAGTATCTACATGAATTTAAATACATCATATTTATATATAGCCATCTCAAAGAATTGGTCCATATCTAAGTTAGCAATTGTTCTGTTTTGTCTACACCTGGGAGATATCTCTGTCCGAGTCAACCTCTGGTCCTAATATTCCTCCACGAGATCCAGGAGATTCAATGAAACCGTTCTGTCTGGGATATGTACTGAATCTTATCAGTTCTACATCATTGTTGAATCCACCAGCAACAGGCGCCCTACGGTAGTGGGCACGGTGTTGTTGATTATTGTGATGGTTGTTTTGGTGTTGGTTGTTGTTGTTGTTGTTGTTATGATGGTTGTTCTCATGTGTTGCTAGACTGGCGGATTTAATACCAAACCAGCTCATCAAAGCCTGGACTGCCTTACATTTTTTGACGGCTAGTCAGACGTTGCTATTGTCGTCACTAACTTGATTGGCATGCCGGAAAAGTGGCTTGTTTCTGTAATGGTTCCACAGTTGTAAGATGAGCTCCGACACTAGAACATCATTAGCATTCTTGCCCACTAGTCGGAGTACAAAGATACCGTCTTGACGCAGGTACTGCTCGCAAAACTTCACAGCCATCTTCTTGTCCAACTCGGACTTGTAGCAGTCGTTGATGCGGAGGAACTTCTTGAGGTAGCGAAGGCGATGCTGCCTAAAGATCATGATGTAGATCCATACAAGGAAGTTGAAGGTGCTGAGGGCGGCAACAAACACCAGCCAAAACCAGATGAAGATGAAAATCTTTTCGTTAAAAAGATTGATGGGTAGAACGCATTGGACAGTGTAGTCATGGACGTTGGTCAGCTGGCGAATTTTAAAAAAACAGTGAGTAATTCTGGGAAAACGTGGACTCTCTGACCAGGCTTCTCCTCGTGCTAAATGATCCATCACTTCGAAGCCATATACGTTAAAGTTTGTTCCCAGAAATTCGTTTAGTATAAAAAGTTGACCTATAGCGTTGGCTAGATATAGTAACTTGATGACCATGTATAAAGTGACCAGATAGTTGCCGTATCGTTTTCCCCATACAATACAACAGTATTTGGATATCTGTTGTCGGATTCGGATAAAACAGCCGGATCTGTATTCTCGAGCATTTTCTATCCATCGATCCATGTAGCGGACAATGTGCTTGATGGTTCGATCTCGATCGTCTGGTGCCACGTAAGCCGTGTCGGCTGCCAGCGTCACTATCTTGTCCAGGTTGATGCCTGCAGAAGCCGTCAAGATACGCCATAGTATACATGGTACCTGGAAGAATAAAAAAGAAAAAAATGATTATAATGAATTTCGTTTTGTTTAATATATATGAGAGGAGTTTTCTAAGAAGCACAGGGGAAGCAACAGAAGCACAGAGGAAGCAACAGAAGCACAGAGGAAGCAACAGAAGCACAGAGGAAGCAACAGAAGCACAGAGGAAGCAACAGAAGCACAGAGGAAGCAACAGAAGCACAGAGGAAGCAACAGAAGCACAGAGGAAGCAACAGAATCAAGAGAAAGCAACAGACGCACAGGGAAGCAACAGAAGCACAGAGGGGAAGCAACAGAAGCACAGGGGAAGCAACAGAAGCACAGGGGAAGCATCAGAAGCACAGAGGAAGCAACAGAAGCACAGAGGAAGCAACAGAAGCACAGAGGAAGCAACAGAAGCACAGAGGAAGCAACAGAAGCACAGAGGAAGCAACAGAAGCACAGAGGAAGCAACAGAAGCACAGAGGAAGCAACAGAAGCACAGAGGAAGCAACAGAAGCACAGAGGAAGCAACAGAAGCACAGAGGAAGCAACAGAAGCACAGAGGAAGCAACAGAAGCACAGAGGAAGCAACAGAAGCACAGAGGAAGCAACAGAAGCACAGAGGAAGCAACAGAAGCACAGAGGAAGCAACAGAAGCACAGAGGAAGCAACAGAAGCACAGAGGAAGCAACATAAGCACAGAGGAAGCAACAGAAGCACAGAGGAAGCAACAGAAGCACAGAGGAAGCAACAGAAGCACATATGAAGCAACAGAAGCAATGAATATCATCAATAAATAGACAGTGAACAAGTATTAGGGGCTTGCAGAAAAAAAAAATTACCAAACACGAGACTCGAACCACTTACCCTTATTTCTTTCAGTACCCATTGCCTAGCCTAGCAATATGAGCGTTTTTACGAACACAACCAGAGGGCTATAGCTTTACTGGGGAGTTTCTTGTTCCATACGGTCTGCACGCAATTTCTACGTACCTATCTACCCTGGGACACTCGTTTAATTTCTTATATGGAATTGAGACCGATATTGTTTGTCTCTCTCAATAAAGTTTGTTTCAGGGTTTCCCTAAGGCGCTATTTCTTTCTTGAACACTTTGCAATCCATTTCAATGCATGTGTTTGAGATTTCTATATTCATGCATGACGTGTAATGTCGAGAGTCTGTGAAAATTATTAGCTGCTAAAAGGGCGTTACTTTTATAATATGAATCCCTACCCGGTATTCTAACATTCTACATTAGCTTTTACTAACTATTGTTATCATGCTCTTGACTAGAACTGACAACGATAACTTATCATATACATCAATAGTGCACTTTCAATATTGTTTCAGTTGATAGTTTCTGTATGTCATCATGTTGGGATGTATCATTTATCATTTCTTTTTTATTCTTTTCTCTATTTCTGTTATGCCTCACAGCCTGAGAATAAAAAGAGATTTCTAGAACGGGTTAATGTGTGTGATTTATGTTGGTGTCTTTCACTTCCTCTGTTAGTTCTGTGGTCGACCTTTTGCGTAGACATTTGTTCTTTGTATCTACAGTATCGGAGTAGCATTGCTCCTTGAAGCGTACTGTCTGTTGGTAATCTGCTTATGTGGCCAAATCTCATTTCATTTGTTGTTTCTTGATAAAGATCAATACTGAAGTACCAACTAATAATAATGTTCGTCAATCAAATATGATTATAACCACATAGTTACTTCATCCAACAAACAAAATGTAATATCAGTCAATGGACACGTAGGTGACTTGTCAGTCCGATGCGTGCCTTGAAGAGTCGTAGACAGTGTGGGCATGAGATTGTTGCTACAGTCTGGGACTCGTGTGCACTGGCCTTTCTCTTTTGTCTACGCAGTACTGATGCTGCTTGACGTGCTGCCTCACAGGATTTTGCACCCTTTCATAGGAGTGAACGCCAGGATGTTCGGTCCCGTGCAGCTTTTTCCCAGGTATCAATCTTGATTTCGAAGGATTTTAGAGAGGACTTGAGCTTTGAATCTCTTCTTTTGGCCCCTCGGAGCGTTTGCCACTCGACATTTCACTGTAGAATAATATCTTTGGCATCCTGTGATCAGGCATGCGGACGAGATGTCCTGCCCAGCGAAGTTGGTGTTTCATAAGTATGGTGTTAATACTGGGAATACCAGCTCTGTCAAGAACAGTGGTATCTGGGATCTTGTCTTGCCACTTGATTTTCAGCAGCTTTCTTAGACAATTTGTGTGAAAATGGTTCAGCTTCTTAGCATGACGGGTGTAAACAGTCCATGTCTCACTGGCATATAGCAGTACTGGGAGCACTGCAGCTCTGTATACATTTAGCTTGATGTACCAACTATATTCGTGAAGTCAACATTTCTAAACCGAATTGTTCTTTATACTGCCAGTATCGTGCGTAGACGTTTAATCACTGTCACGACTAGTTTTCTTCTATCGTTTGATGTCAACGTTCACAAGTGACACTGGTATCATATTGTCGGGAAAAAGATCGTATTCTACAATGATCTTTTAATCTTCATTGTGATAGATTTGCATTACAAAATTGCTGCTATTTGTCCTAATTTATGTCCAAAATTTGCTATCGAAATGTTTCCTGTTCTCATGGTATTTCTATATACCTATATTTTTATTATATTTCTTGTAACATATGTCATGTCCTAATAATGTATCATATTTGGTATCCATCTTCGACTTTTGTTATCATTGAAAATATGCATGAGAATATTACTGTGGACTTTGTGTCACTGTTTTATTTAAACAATAGATTCTACTCTAATAAATGTATTGTAGAACTGACTAATCTATAATAATAATTCATCTCGTACCGTTATACGTTACATAGGGCCTGCAAGCAATTTGTCCATACAGCTCTATCCTGGGCAACTCGCTCAATCTCCTCCATGGAACTGAGACCGATATTTCTTGCCTCTCTCAGCAAAGTTCGTTTCAGGGTCTCCTTAGGTAGATCTCTCCTTCTTGAACCCTTTGCATCCCACTTCAATGTCTGCTTTGATATTCGTTGATCATTTCTCCTCAAGGTGTGTCCAACATATCTCCATCTTCTTTTTATTATAACAGTTGTCACTAGTGGTTGACCAGACATGTCTCTGATTTCATCACTTCTCCTGAATTCGTTCCATTTTATATTCATTATTTTTCGCAGACATCTATTTTCAAATGCATTCAACTTGCTTTCTATATCTTTAGTCATTGTCCAACTCTCGCTGGCATATGTTAGGATTGATACAACATTTGAATTGAAAATTCGTAATTTAGTTTTAATACTATATAACTTGCAGTTCCATATTTTATTTAGACTTTTAAAAGCTGATGATTTGCCAATTCGTATCATAATTTCTTTTTTAAACATTTCCTGTGCAATCAAAATTGCTACCTAAATAGGTGAACTGCTCTGTTATTTTTATCATTTTAGATTCCAGGGTGATATCTGCGTTACATGCCATAGGTGTCTTCATTATATTTGTTTTTCATAGCTTATCTGCAGTCCAACTTTTGATGCTATAGATGACAAGTTGTCTGTCTTTCTTTGCATATCTTGGTTGTTTCTACTTAACAAGGCAATATCATCTGCAAAATCCAAATCTTCTAGTTGACTACTTTCTACCCAATCGATGCCAGTTTCACCCTGCAACATTTTCGCATCACCCAGTCAATGGCCACTCCAAACAATAGCGGAGATAGAATACATCCTTGCTTTACTCCGGTTTCAACCATAAACCAGTCGCTGTGTTCACCATCAGTGCGAACTGCACACTGTTAACCCTCATAGAGGCTCTTAATAATGTTTATTATTTTGTCTGGTATTCCATAGCATCTCAATATTGCACAGGGAGATTCTGTGTAGACTATCAAAGGCTTTTTCTAAAGTCGATGAAATTTAGTATAAGTGGTTGTTGCTTCTCAATATGTTCCACCAACATATTCTAATGACTAATCTATGAAAAATATTTTATCCTAAGCAAAATATCGTAGGATTGACTATGATCAAGATAAAAAAAATATTATCATAGACAGCGACATCGTACAGCTGAATTTAGTCACGACAGCGAATATTTAAGTAGTCAAGCCATCGTAAAATCAAATGGTCAAAACATCAAATTTATGTACTTTTGATATTCGTTATTAGTCTATGATATCTGGACTATTTTATTATTTAAATTTATGTTTGAATTAGGTAAAGAATAAGTAATGACTATTTTGTTGGCTCTGAATACATTCACATCTTGTACTACCATCAATGTTGTGTCCAACAATTTCTCTTTGGTCAGTGTAAATTTGTATACATTTGAAACCTCAGCCCTACTGAAAGGTTACATCCTTATAGAAAAGAAAGTTAATTGCATATACTTTACAGGACTTTGCAAATCAACCCCAGCTTTTTAACGCTGTTTCTGATTTTTCTAGACATTATTATGTTCAGTAGTTTACCATTGCTTTCTGAACGGGTGGTGCCATCGTCCTTTTGTAAAAATCCACGCAAAACAATTTGCAACCAAACTGTCCGCAGCGTGATTCGAACTCAGAACGTCGGAGTTAATAGACTGAGTCATTATCCTCTAAGCTACATGTAAAATATATGGAAGAACATATCTCTTGGATGCTGCTAGAAGACTGCTCTAGCACCAGCACACATTCATACAGGATTAAAAGAAATATTCAACAATAATGAACCGAATATCATACAGCTTAGTGCAATCACTCAGTAGCTCTCAATGAAGAATACCCATAAGCTCTCATGGTACAGGTATAAACTGAGTAATAGGCAGAAAATGTAATAAAGAAAGAAGGGATAAGAGTGTACATAGAATACACAAACAATAATATGGTTATTATCGGATTATCTTCTTCTTTCTTTCTTTTGTCGTCACACTGCTACCGGGTTGTTGCCCAGTGTCCTGGTTTGGATTACCAGCAATAGATAATATATGGTTCTGAAATAAACGTTTTGGCCGAAATAAGTTTCAGAAACTCTCAATTCAGATCTATAAATAGGATAGGTTGTATCCTTTCATTAACATGAATACGACGTATACTGTCGTGATCTTTCAATTTATTTCGTGAAATTTCGTGACATTTACAAAAAATATTCTGAAGTGAATAATTGCTGCAACTTGCAACGTTCAATCCATTCAACTTTTTCTACAAATAGTAATTTGTCTTCCTTTGCTCTGACCAACCCTGTAATCTTACTTTCTATAAAACACATAGCCAATATCTGTGCTTATGTTTTGAACTTTTCACTAGTAGTACAAACGTAGCAATATGAGAATTATACAGTGTTTCCACAAAATGAAGTTTGATTTTGTATTGAATGTCAGTATATGTTTATGAATCTAGCAATGAATGTATGGAAATAGAAACATCTCGTGAATGGTGTGATAATAGCGTTTGCAATTTCAAAGGTGTAATTTACATAGAGTATATGATGCTAGTTCCCTTTAATATACTTAGTCACTTTGACTGTTGTGATATTTGTCAACAGAGTAATGTAGGTCGGAGACTAATGTCGTTGCTATTGGAACAACAATGTTACTATTGGAATAACAATGTTGCTATTGGAACAACAATGCTGCTATTGGAACAACAATGCTGCTATTGGAACAACAATGCTACTATTGGAACAACAATGCTGCTATTGGAACAACAATGCTCATATTGGAACAACAATGATACTATTGGAACAACAATGCTGCTATTGGAACAACAATGCTGCCATTGGAACAACAATGCTACTATTGGAACAACAATACTGCTATTTGAACAACAATGCTACTATTGGAACAACAATGCTACTATTGGAACAACAATGCTGCTATTGGAACAACAATGCTCATATTGGAACAACAATGCTACTATTGGAACAACAATGCTGCTATTGGAACAACAATGCTGCCATTGGAACAACAATGCTACTATTGGAACAACAATACTGCTATTTGAACAACAATGCTACTATTGGAACAACAATACTGCTATTGGAACAACAGTGCTACTATTGGAACAACAATGTTGCTATTTGAACAACAATACTACTATTTGAACAACAATGCTACTATTGGAACAACAAAGCTGCTATTGGAACAACAATGCTCATATTGGAACAACAATGCTACTATTGGAACAACAATACTGCTATTTGAACAACAATGCTACTATTGGAACAACAATACTGCTATTGGAACAACAATGCTACTATTGGAACAACAATGCTGCTATTGGAACAACAATGCTCATATTGGAACAACAATGCTACTATTGGAACAACAATGTTGCTATTTGAACAACAATGCTACTATTTGAACAACAATGCTACTATTGGAACAACAATGTTGCTATTTGAAAAACAGTGCTACTATTGGAACAACAATGCTACTATTGGAACAACAATGTTGCTATTTGAACAACAATGCTACTATGTGAACAACAATGCTACTATTGGAACAACAATGTTGCTATTTGAAAAACAGCGCTACTATTTGAACAACAATACTACTATTGGAACAACAATGTTGCTATTTGAACAACAATGCTACTATTTGAACAACAATGCTACTATTTGAACAACAATGCTGCTATTAGAACATCAATGATAACATTTAATTGCCTTTCTAGAATGTTACAAACGCATATATAAACTTTTAAGTTTAAGTGTTGTAAAATAGCCATACATATACCATAAATAGAGATGACAGCAATTAGATTTTTCCAGAAAGAACCCAAACTCAAAGAAAACTGACTGATCCTAGAAATTAAAAAAAAGATAAAATAGATGTATTTTGGACATATAAAACATGAAGGGTTGGAAGAAAACGTTTTGGAAGGAGGTATCCCAGCAAAAAAAGGAGAAGGTTAAGACCCCGCTGAAGTTGGATTCAGGATGTGACTGATGATTTGAAGATTACGGTAGCAGTGGCGGGACGTTTGGCCTATGATAGAATGTTCCAAAGAACTGTTAAGATCAATATTCTGCTCAGGAAGAGCTATTGGATGATATCATAGCAAACATAATATATTAAGTATATATTGTTCTTGGCATATTGAACTAGCAGAATATAGTGACAGAAAACTAACATAGAAGTTTAATATTGGCGGTCACATCCGTCGCTCTTAGTTGATTTTGACAACATACGACAGGAGTAAACATTGTTTATTTTCGTCTCTACCCCAGAAACAGGAGGGAAGATCGTTATGCCCTGGGTTATTTTAATGTCCTGTTGCCGCCTTTTACTTGATCGTCCACTGCCCCGTCTTATTGAAACCATGTCTTGAATCTCCAAAAACACCGTGACCAACAAATTTCAGTTTCTGGGACATTATGTTGTTTATGAGCCAATGTAATTCGATGTTCAAGTTTATTTAATCAATCAATCAATCAATCAATCAATCAATCAATCAATCAATCAATCAATCAATCATGTGGCATGCCTGCCGGCATAGGCGATCATGTCTCTCCATAAATCTCTCTTCTTGGTGAATGTAATCAGTTCTGACGTCAGTCTTGTGTCGAACCATGATGTCAAGCCATCCAGCATCTTCTCCCTCTGTCTTCCGCGATCTATCCTTCCCTGAATTTTACCTGTTGTTACCAAATGTTCTAAACCTTCTCTTCGCATTATATGCCCGAAGAACCTTGATTGTCGGATTCTTATTCTTTTGATAAGGTTTCTTTGTGTGCAGACCCGATTTAAAACTTCCTCATTTGTTTTCTTCGCTGTTCATGGAATTTTCAGCATTCTTCTGTAAAACCACATATCTGTGGCTTCCAATGATCGTATTGATTGTTTGTTCATTGTCCATGATTCGCTGCCATACAGACGTATTGGATCAATATAACACTGGAGTATTAGTTTTCGCAGTGTCATTGGTAGTGAATTCACGTATAGTGTGTTTTCATTTTCATAAAAGCTGCTTTCGCTTGAGCTATTCTACTTCTAATCTCTGTTTTACACCTGTCATCTGATGTCAGGAGTGTTCCCAGGTACTTAAATCGATGGACTTGTTTCAGTGCTATGTTATTTATGTTGATATTACATATTGGTGTTTCCTGTTTCTTGGAGACAACCGTAACCTCTGTTTTCTTTATATTTCTGCTTAATCTTTTCTTTTCACTTTCTCTCACTAATATGTCTATCAGGTCTTGTAGATCTTATTCATTTGTGACAATGAGAATTGTCTCTTCAGCGTATCTTAGATTGTTCATATTTTGTCCGCCAACTGTTATTCCTGCCTTTATTCAGGTTTATTAAGATGTCTATATTGTTGATCTTCTAAGTCCAGGGCGTTCTAAGAATTCTTCTTCAACACTTTGTTTAAAAAGATTAAATGTTGGTCTCACTATTTGTTTGTACTAGTGTACATGATTCACAACCATATGATGCTATATGAAAAAATGCATGTACTCAGAAGATTGATTTTTATGTTGCTGATTTTGTTTTTCCATAGTTTCTTTATACCAACAATACTATGAAAATGTCTTGACTAGTTTATTGTCTATTGTCCATTCCCAGGTGGAAGACGGGAGTTGGCTGTTCACTCTTGCCGTTAAGCGTAGGGATTAGAGCTTTAATTTGCGTTATAGGGCTAGATGAGGCGCTCTTGTTGTGTTATATCCGTGTTTATGTAGTGTAATCTTGATATATGGTGGTGATCATGGCTAGTCTCCTGTTTTATTATGTACATTCTCAGTTGTTAAATTACAGAACTGTGGTATTTCAAAACATAAAACGTTTTCACTGTTGTCATTACAGATGATCAGTTTGTGTTGTGATTTTGCTTTGTCATTGAACATCATCTAAGATTTCTTTGAATTCATAAAAAAGGTTCTGGTCTTGTTTGTTTTTTGTTAGATAAGAACATCACAAAAATCAAAAGGAAGAGTTGTTCTGAAACCTACCTTGAACAGCAGGGCTTGAAATAGGAGGATCATAGGCACCCATTGATAGTACTGGATCTCGGAATGGTTCCAGTCTCGGTACGGCTGATCCTTGAAGTGTACGTAAAATGTGTTGGAAACCCAGCAGACGTTGTTAGTGTAGTCTACCTGGAATCAGTAAGCGAAGAGTGTTATATGATGCTATCAGTGGTGTATGGAATGTGAGAAGCAATATATGATCTGAGAACAGAAATATAGTCAGAGGAGGGACATATTATATGTGGAGTATATTGTCTATTGTCTTACCCAGGTGGATGATGGAATTGGTTGTTCACTCTTGCCGTTAAGCGTAGTGGTGTGAGCTTTTGCGCTACATGACCAGATGAGTCGCCCATGTTGTGTTGTATCCGTGTTTATTTAATGTGGTTTTTATATTGTCTATCTTTCTTAATCTTGGTCTTCCTTTGGCTCTAGTACCTGATCTGTTTTTATTGTATGCTGTTATTGGTGGTTGGTTGTGTTCCATTCTCATTAAATGTCAGAATCACTACATTTGTTGTCGTTCGATGTATTCGGTGCATGAAGTTATGCCAACCCTGCTTCTGGTGTTCTCGTTTCGTAGTCATTTGTTCTAGTTATCCCCTTCCTCTAGCATTTCATTTCACACGTGGTGAGCTTTCTGTGATGTGTTGCTGTCATGGACCAAATTTGGCACTGGCAACAAAGTGTTGGTAGAAAATACTTTTTATCATCTGTCTTTTTACTTCCATCTTGATTTTTGGATGTTGTAGTAATTGTGTCAGCTGGTAGGTATCTTTATTTTCTTTATGGCATTGTGTCTCTATTTCTCTATCGAGTTTTCCGTCCTGTGTGAAAATGCTGCCTAAATATTTGAATTCAGAAACTTGCTTTACTCTGTTGTTGCCTATTTGTATGCTTGCATGGCTTGGTATTTTGCTGATTTCTATGGTCGTGTCTTTTGTTTGTTGATTTTCTTGTTTTACTTCCTCCATGCTACTAGCAATGCATTTATTTGATGTTGTATCTGATCTTCATCTTCATAGATTAGACTTTGGTCATCTGCGGAAAGTAGTTAATTGATTTGGTTATTTAATTGATCGTAGTTTTCATTTTCTATGTCGATAAGATCTTTTACGCACTGTGTCTCTTTGACTATTATGTCGTTATATATATATATTGCGTATATATATATAGCTTTTTTATATATATATATATATATATATATATATATGTTGCAGAGAAGAGATATGAGGAGTAACATATAATAAGCGATGTAGTATATACCGTGATGAGTAGGATGCAATTATAGAGACCATGTGCAATTAGAGAGTGGCTGATTGTTAGAGATATTGCATATGTTGTGAGGAGTTGATTGAAATTAACGGAGTGGCACGTCGTAACTTGAGTGGTATGTCGTAAGAAGAGTTGTATGTTGTAACATGAATGGTATGATGTAACATGAATGGTATGTTGTAACATGAATGGTATGATGTAACATGAGTGGTATGTTGTAACATGAGTGGCACGTCGTAACTTGAGTGGTATGTCGTAAGAAGAGTTGTATGTTGTAACATGAGTGGTATGTGTTTAGTAGAATATCATGTGGTTATATGAGTGACATTTGGTCAGTGAATTAGTATGTGGTTAGTGAACTAGTATGTGGTTAGTGAACTAGTATGTGGTTAGTGGACTAGTATGTTGTTAGTGAATTAGTATGTGGTTAGTGAATTAGTATGTGGTTAGTGAATTAGTATGTGGTTAGTGAACTAGTATGTTGTTATTGAATTTAGTGAATTAGTATGTGGTTAGTGAACTAGTATGTGGTTATTGAATTTAGTGAATTAGTATGTGATTAGTGAACTAGTATGTGGTTAGTGAATTTAGTGAATTAGTATACGGTTAGTAAAGCACATAGATAAATATAAATACATCGTTTAAACAAACACCATGTATAGAAAAAACTCATGTTTAAGGAGACAAAATTATGTGCCTTTGTATGATGCAGGGTGTTCAAGATAATAGCAGCCTGTGAATGGTGTCAATCTGGATATATGTATGAAAATGAGAAGGTTCAGTTATGACGTAGTATAGGTCAAGGTTATGTGACGGTATGTAATTGTAGTGCGGGAAGGGACGATGAACAAATGTGACGTAAAACGAGCTAGTCAGAACCGGTTTAAATAGTACATAAACATAACGCGATAGATTATCTGGCAACTTTCGATTTGTCAATGTGGCTGCTTTAATCTTGAACACCCTGTAGAAGTACCATCAGTATAACTTAATAATTGCAATTGAAAAAAAAATCGTGACATTTCCTTTACAGGACGTCCCCATCAACCATACAGTAAACAAGTCGCTGATTTTCTAGGCACTACTTATACGTTCAGTAATTTGCCATTGCTTTCTGAACGGGGATGGATATTGTTACCGTTCGTAAAAATCCACGGGAACAAATTTACTTCTACACTGTCCGGTGTCGGAGTATGAGCCCAGGCACTCGTGGGTTGTGATCGAACTTACTACCGCTAAGCTTACAGACATCCACATGTTTCATAATATAGTGTACTGTTCCACTAGTAAAATATCTGCTGAAATTCTGGTCATATATAACTTAACACACCAAGCTTTTATCTTGATCTGACATTAAATCAGACCCACTCACAAAGTTATGGCCTGGTTTGACATAATGATGTCTGCCATTTGTTGGCATCCTAACCGTTAAACAATGAAATAACTAGTCTTATAACAAAGTCCAGCACTTAAATCCAGCATTTCTCTCACATTTTTTATAAAACACAGTGTCATTTCTTTAACGTAATCTGCCAAGCTGCAATGTCATTTCTTTAACATAGTCTACCAAGCTACATTATACTTTTTCTAATATAGTAATGGCAAACTACTGAACGTATAAGTGGAGCCTATAAAAAATCATCGACTCATTTACTGTGGTTGATGGCTACGTCCTTTAGGATATGCCACGATTTTCATTTTTTCAATATAGCAAACACCAACGACAGAGATTTGTGAAGATTCATGATCGTCTACGCCAGCCGGCACGGCACCTGATAATGATGAAACTATAATGTAATTTATCTAACATAATAAACCAAACTATAGTGTCATTTCTCTAACATACTAAACCAAACTATAGTGTCATTTCTCTAACATACTAAACCAAACTATAGTGTCATTTCTTTAACATACTAAACGAAACTTCAGTGTCATTTCTCTAAGATACTAAACCAAACTATAGTGTAATTTATCTAACATAATAAACCAAACTATAGTGTCATTTCTCTAACATACTAAACCAAACTATAGTGTCATTTCTCTAACATACTAAACCAAACTATAGTGTCATTTCTTTAGCATACTAAACCAAACTATAGTGTCATTTCTCTAACATACTAAACGAAACTTCAGTGTCATTTCTCTAAGATACTAAACCAAACTATAGTGTCATTTCTCTAACATACTAAACCAAACTATAGTGTCATTTCTCTAACATACTAAACCAAACTATAGTGTCATTTCTCTAACATACTAAACTAAACTACAGTGTCATTTCTCTAACATACTAAACCAAACTATAGTGTCATTTCTCTAACATACTAAACGAAACTATAGTGTCATTTCTCTAACATACTAAACCAAACTATAGTGTCATTTCTCTAACATACTAAACGAAACTATAGTGTCATTTCTCTAATATCACAGTATCGATAAACTAACACAGAGGCGCTATCCGAACAGAGTGTCGCTAACTACACATACTGAAGTGTATTCATAGTAACAGTGAAGTTAAACGGTACACAGTTTTAGTATGGAATTATCACCATTGCCCATCATACATGTTTATATGTGCCACAATCTATATTGTAAAATCTCTTAAAGCGTCCAGCGACTACCTGTATTAGTTCGATGACCTCCAACTGAGCCCTGGAACAATTGAATCTTTATCTTATCCCTTGTACGAAGCAAACTTTGCCTACGCGTCCAAGTGACTCGGCAGATTTCCATCGTTTAATTGTATCACTTATTTTGACACTAGTTGGATGAGGACACTAAAATCGATGTTGAATCGATCAAGCGATTTAAGCAGTTTGGAGTTACCCGTTGTTCAAGTCGAACTGGATGCCTGAGAGGCAGAGTGAGAGGTGTGTTTAATCAGCGAGCCACAGGAACCATCAGTATGCATACTCTTCGATATCTGTTGGGGAGACTGAGCACCTATGGGTCTGCCCGGAGTGCAATGACGTCAGTTTAGTAACCAATAACCAATAATTTATTTTGACATAAATTTTGTTTTATATTTTCTATCCCTGTTTTGCATTTCGGCGACAAACCAAAAAAGAGGTACATGGAGTGAGCTTCCTTATGTACGTTGTACAAGGCGTAATTTGGGGCCTCAGATATTCCGTCGATCCATCGCTTATGTGGTTGTCCTCTGTGTCTGTTGCCGTTGCATGGGAATGCTAGTGCTCTTTGTGGGAGACTTGTCCTGTGGTAACCTTGATGCTTGTCAGAACCATTTAACCTGTAGTATATTGTAGCACTGTCAAGGACCCCACTGATTTCTGATTTCTTCGTTTCTGTTTTTATCTCTTATAATTACATTTATAATTCGTCGTAAACAATTCATCTCTATCGTTTAGATTATATCAAAACCAAAATAACTTCTATAAATTATGACTTAATTTCGAAAGTAGTGTTATGTACTTGTTACGCAAGCCGAGACAAGATATATATTATTTGGGGAGCTCGGTTCGTCGTCGAATCTAACACACTTCTTTCACAGCTGGGCGACTGTTTTTTTAAAATTTATTTGTTCTTCCATATATTTGCAAAAATTATAAAACTCGCATTTATCTTCTAAACATCATTATGGTTATCACTATAACTATAGAAGAACATCATCATTATGGTTATCACTATAACTATAGAAGAACATCATCATTATGGTTATCACTATAACTATAGAAGAACATCATCATTATGGTTATCACTATAACTATAGAAGAACATCATCATTATGGTTATCACTATAACTATAGAAGAACATCATCATTATGGTTATCACTATAACTATAGAAGAACATCATCATTATGGTTATCACTATAACTATAGAAGAACATCATCATTATGGTTACTCTGCAACAACAACACCACTTTTCAAACATACTAAAACTTACGTGACTCTCCTCGAACTGAGCCGGACACCAACAGTGTATAGGCTCACCCACGTACTGTTTAGTACTAACCACAATGGTGAATATAATGAGTACGATGGTGGTGTAGAGGTGGTTCAGTCGATCAATCCAGTCGTCATCATAGCGCCCTTTGAGACGTGCGTATGTGGCAAAACTCCCCAGCACGCTGTCAAGCCTGTAAGAAGGTGAGATAAACAAGCAAATATGAAACTCAATATTGCCTCACGTTCTCAAATGAATTATGAAAGTAAATAGCAACAGAAAAACAGTCACGACCACACACAAACTGCAGATATATTTATCAAACTCCTCGTTCTCGAGGCAAATTTCCCATTTGGGATTACAAATTTAACTTCCTAGTATGAAAAAAAATAAATTGAGGCATATCCAATTACAGGACTTAGCAACCACAGTTAACGATTCGTTGATTTTTCTAGGCACCAGTTACACGTTCATTAGTTTTCCATAGCTTTTTGAAGGTGGGTTCTATTTGTACCCTTCGTAAAAATCCACGAACACAATTTGCTTCCAAACTTTGCTTCCCAAATTTGCGTCTTGAAGTTTGAACCAGGTACACTTGGATTGTGATCATGTTCCCTACTGACTACGCTACAGACGCGCACACTCTAGTATCACATACTAAAACCACGTTAATGCGCTCTAGTTTTTAGAGCACATATTTGAATGTAGCACTACTTCATATATCAGAATGGGAAGAATTGAAAGTTCCATTACGCCTGTATGTTGCCGAGGCTCGTAAGGGGAGCAAAGTATAGTAACACTGCAACACGTCATGTCGTAAAAGGTGACTGAGATAAGGTCCTAGGGAAGCTGCCTTAGTAAATAAAAACAACGTTGAAATAGGATGTGCTGACCTACTAGTAGGCGCATAGCTGGCATAACGTACAATCGCTCTTAGGCTTGGATTACATACAAACGATAAAGAGTGACTAACAAGTGGTCAATGTGGAGCGTTCGAAGAAGTAGAAGAAAAGTTGACTTTCTGTACTCTACAAAAAATTCTCTACAAATATAAGCATCTTTTCATCTTATAAATAATTTAGTAGTAATAAAACATGACATTTCAGGTCGAAAAATTGGTTATATTAGAACCGTGTGTAAGGTGACTTGTCGTATTATAAGAGTTAATCTAAGTCTTGTAAAACTAATCAAATATCATGCTGGGCTAGAGTCTGACAGAACTGATTCCAATCCACCTTTAAACTAATGAATATGTTGCTAATTTTAGAATCGATTCAAACATCTGGTTAGATATAGATGAGAGAATTTCATCTTCTTCCTGATATGGGATAATGTTGTTTATTTATCATAGGGGAAATTTTCGTTAATCCACAAATGTAGATAACGATATTTACATGAGTGATCAATATTAATTACTTATAGGTGACAAAAATAGAAAGTGTTTTTTTCAGCTCTTAAAATGGCAGTAAATGGTAAGAGAAATAACAACAATTAACCTAATGTGAACAGTAAGCACATACTATATATTTTATTCATGCCCAATCTTGTGATATATATATTATATATGTTTTATTCATGTCCAATCTTGTGATATATAATATTATAGATGTTTTATTCATGTCCAATCTTGTGATATATAATATTATATATGTTTTATTCATGCCCAATCTTGTGATATATATATTATAGATGTTTTATTCATGTCCAATCTTATGATATATATATTATAGATGTTTTATTCATGTCCAATCTTATGATATATATATATTATAGATGTTTTATTCATGTCCAATCTTATGATATATATATTATAGATGTTTTATTCATGCCCAATCTTGTGATATATATTATATATGTTTTATTCATGTCCAATCTTGTGATATATATTATATATGTTTTATTCATGCCCAATCTTGTGATATATATATTATAGATGTTTTATTCATGTCCAATCTTGTGATATATATTATATATGTTTTATTGTATAGGGTGGGTAACTGTGGCTTAGCGTTAGTGACCTCATTCACAACCCAATATTACCTGATTTAAAGTCTGCGGCGGGCAGTTTGGATCCAAATTTGTGTTTTTTTTCCAAAATGTAAAATAAACCTCACCATTCAGAAAAGCAAGAATAAACTAATGAACGTATGAGTGGTACATAGAAAAATCAACGACTGGTTTACTGTGGTTGTCGATGTTCTGTAATGGATAGATCACGATTTCCGTTTTCAAGTGTATAGGAGATGAAGACTGATTAAAAACGGCGTAAAATATTCTAGTGTACGATATTCCCTTAACACTTGGCACAGACATGAAACATTGGATTAATATTATCGTTATTAGTGTTTACAAAGTTCAGACATTGTTACGAGTTAACATTTCAAAAAAAGTGAGACATGGTTAATCCATGCTAATCAAGGTAAGTTGTACCATTCTGAACATTTCATTGAACAATAACTTGTCAAATCACATGGGGTTTTATCTAAGTAGACTTTCAATACAGTAAACACTACTCCCAGACTTTAATCTGTTCTCGTTCGGCCATGTACGTTTTTTATACAGACACTGTTTGAGAAAAAGTTTGGCCGATTTACGTTGTTCAGAGATGGTTATGTTAAGCAAGGCATGACAAGTTAATACTTTACGTTGAAGAACTCGACAAGTCGTCGAAGTTAAAGCTCATTTCCTTCAGTTCTTGATCTATCGTTTTTATCCCGGTCATCAGGAAAGATAGACTACGAAAAGAAGACATCAGAAGCAGAGTGGGCATACTTTCATGCACCGAATACATTGAAAGACAACAAATGCGGTGGTTCGGACATTTAAAGAGAATGTCTAAATTTTCCACATTTCACACAACCTGTCTACGACAAACCTTATGTGTAATCCGGCAAAGAACAATCTCTAACCAAGAACTGCTTGCAAAGTTTCAGCAGAATAGTATTAATGCTATCATCCAAAAAAGATGAAAATGTGTTATACATGGAGGTTAACTGTCACGAAAACTGTACTGATATGGACATCGGAGGGTAAAATAAAATGTGGAAGATCCCCGGCAACCTGGATAAGAACGATGAAACAAGAACTGAAGGAAATGAGTCATAGATGGAACACGACACATATAACGTTCAAAAAGAGAGAGACAGATGGCGTGCTTTTGTTGCTGCCCTGGGCGCCTTTGTTGTTACATGCTTCTGAATGACAGATATCTAATAACACTGAAATCCAATAGTAAAAACTGTATCTATTAATTGTTATCTGTTCAGCGACCTTCATTGATGGTCACTTACTTGCATGCGATTACATACAATGAAAGCAATGTGGAAGCAATGACCTGTATGTTTATGTATTAGAAAGGCTACACACGCAATGTGACCTCGCTTCGCTTCAAGGCTAAATCAATACAATTCAGTGCATACTCGGATTTCATAGACCTATAAACTGACAAACATGGGATGCCTCTGGACAGTATTATGTATATATATCTGTGAGACATTGAAGATTGACAACGAGGGGGAGATAATCATTAATGCATTTGAATGCAAATGCTACATAGAGTACTTAGAATATCATGGACAGAGAAAAGAACACATTCTTCTGTTCTGCAACAGCTTGATATTAAAGAGAGTTGGTTATGAAAGAGCATAACATCATGGACAAATAAATATGTCAGACACATCAAACGACATGAATGCCTAGAGAAGTTAATTTTGGATGGAATGGTTCCTGAAAGTTTGGGCGCCTACCAAACCAATGTTCAACGTATAAACGTTCTTGGCAAAGATCAAACACATCACAGAGAATGATTGGTCGTAAAGAACGAACGCAAAGAAGAAGAAGAAGTTCCTGAAAGAAGAATGAGAAAAAGACCTAGAAGACTATGGGTACAAGATGTCATTGAGGATCTGAGAATGATTGCTGTTGACTTATGAAACATAATAGTTTCGGAATGGACAAGCTACTTGATATATATATATATATATAAAGTAAAGGAACACTTTCATACCTCGTGGTATATAGGGCAATACAGTGTTAGGCCTGTATTTTTCATTGACCGTCGTCACACGATGAGGGATGTGGTCAGCATCACGCCGGCCGCCTTTACTTTCCCAGAGCATGTCTGGTACCCAATTGAGGCTGGGTCGACCTGAGAGCCGTCGCGGTCGGGAAAAATTCCATTCACGCTGCTGGAGGTGAACCCAGACCACCAGCCTTGAGAAGCGAGTTCACTAACAACTACGCTACAGGGATCTCATATATATATATATATATATATATATATAATGTCTGCTCGCTTATATACTTTTGTCTAAACTGTATATAAGCAGAGATATTGCTGTTCTAATTTGAAAATTTGTTTTAATTTGGAAGGGTTACATTGCAAAAACCATATCTTCAAAAGCAATAGAGTTGGTCATTTTTGCAGGTACATGCTATAATTATGGGTGATATGTACATCATATGCTAGTTTGGCATTCTTTGTACTTCTTATATTTCTGAAATCCACTACCCGATGAGAAGGGGAGGGGAGGGGGGTTAGAGATTTACAATATATTTTCAAGAAAATTAATTATGTTTTAAATAACTAATTACAGTGCATACACCAAACGTTATTTATCATCGAAAACGATGCCTTCTCCAACAGGTGGCCAAATTGTATGAAAATATGTTTGTTAGTTTTTTTCTGTGAATTTTTAAAAAAGGGAACCCCTATTCTGGGTGGGTCTCCCGCCTTAACTAATTGGTAGGTAGCTTAGTTGATGCAAAAACGTTTTCTGTGATATAATTTTGCATAAGCACAACAACATGATAATCAAAGTTTAAAATTTACAGTAATACACAACATGGTGGCGAATGTTTGCAAAGGCAATGTTTTATTGCATATTATAAAAAGCAATATGACATAGTGGACACATGATTCCTTCCACTTCTATCAATTCAAATAAATAATGTGTACATACGCCAATGACAATCGTTAGGATACATTGTGAACTGATTAATTCCATGGGATTCCCGAGTTTCACTTGCGCTTAATTGCATGTTTAATACACAAATGCAAAATTATAGAAAAATTTGACTTCGACATGTAAACCAAAATCAATACTGCTGTTATTTTACTAATAACAACAAAGTAACATTTTAGAGTACTAAAAGTTTGGGTGGGCAAACAATGCTTTAGGAAGGTCGCCACTTTTATCTAAAGAAAAATGTAAAAATCAATAATTTCTGTGAAATGGATGATTTTATATCTGTCGGTAAAGTTATTCACGAATATTGGAACGAACTAGAGTCAATTTCTTCATTACAGCATACTGTCTATGAGTATTAGCTAAGTCATGAGTATTAGCTAAGTAAATCTCAGAAAATCCTCATCATAATCCTGTCATGCTTTAAACCCTAAAAATGATGTGGACGCAACGCGCGAATCGGTGTTTCCTAAACATAATTTTAACAATCTTTACAACATACATATACACATATGATTTGAAAACTTAATGAACAAATAGATCGATAAAGGTATTGGCATAATTCAACTCTTAGTATGCGCACACCAGAGGCTCGATAGTAGATTTGTGCACTTGCTTCATAGACTAGAGGTCATGTAGTCAATTCCACAATAGAACCAGGTTTATCAGGTCAACAAAGCCCGATGTTGATACCATAGACAGACTAGGCCAGTGTTTACTGTGTTTCGTGGTGTGGTTTGTGTGAAAGTTGGTGCTGTCAGAAAGGCTTGTCATATGGATTGTCGTATTGTGGAAGTTAAAGATATGTAATATAGATAAGCACGCACACACACACACACACATGTAAACACACCACATATAAATATATATGTATATATATAAATATATATATATATATATATATATATATATATATATATATATATTAAAATAATATTATTAGAAAACGTCTTTAATTAAGAAACGTGAGACAGAATTATCTGTTCCGAAATAAGCTGGCGCCAATCAATGAACATCCCAGGCCTCCCCAACAACTAAACCTGTCACCGAAGATTATCTAGTACAACATATAGCAAGATAACAATTTCTACAAGAAATAGCAAAGAAATCCCCAGACAGGGCTCTGAGGTCCATGAAAGATTGAATTTGTCAGGTGGACGTGTGATTCCAATTTTCCTTTCCATACACTCCTCATACAAAACGTCTGGATCGTGATGTGGATGAGTGGGTCAAATGTGTGGGTGTCAGCGCAGCTGACGAAGTTGTGACCCACTAGTTAAATAAAGAATCACAGATCATAATCTGCAGAGACTTCACATACAAGTGATTCATAACTGACTCGTGTGTTATTACATCTGGAGTAATTAGTCAATTTGCTAGACTAATGTGGCCCATCTGTCCCAACTTGATCCATTTTTGTCTTATTTTCAAATGTTTTTCTAAACGCTTGGTTTTTTTTTGTTCTCAGTGTAGCCTTCCACAATAAGTCTTCTCCAAACGTTCGTGTCTTGGTGTATGTCCAAAATATCTTGCTTTTTCTTCTTCTTCTTCGTACGCTCCATTTCGACTACTTGTTAACCACTCTGTGTGAAGTGCATATGATCTGAGCCTAATAGCAATTGCACGTTGTGTCTGTTATGTTCCTACAAGTAGGCCAGCACATCCGATTTATGCGACGCTTTTTATTTACTAGGGCAGCTTCACTAGGCCCCTACCTCAGTCGCCTATTACGGCATGCCTTGTAGATAGCAGTGTTACTATTCTTTGCTCCTTTGCAGCCCCAGCAACTCATGGGTGGTCCAAAATATCTGAATTTCTCATTCCTATTTGTAACATCAACCGCCTTAAAAATTATTTTGAGTTCCTTTTGAAGAAAAAATAGAAAGTGTGAACAGTTTTGAATATCTCGGTTCAGTGTTATGGCAATGAGATGAAGGAAATGAAAAAAAGAAAATGCATGGCCTTGCAAAAATAAAATAACTAAAAACAATATGGAATGAAACTGATAGGAAAACAAAGTTCAGATTACTAAGAGCATTCAAATCCCTTGTGGCAACGTATGGGTGTGAAGCGTGGGCATTTATAAGGAAGTGGAAAAACATATGTGCTTTTTAATATCAGTGTTACAGAAGAGTATTCCATATATCATAGACAGAGAAGAGAACAAATAGATCTATCCAGAAATAGTTCAACATCAAAGAAGAAAACTGGCTGATGCTACAATAAAGATTGAGAAAATTGAAGTATTTTAGATATTTGAAGAGACACGAAGGTTTGGAGAAGACCATTCTGGAAGGAAGCATCCATGCAAAGAGGAGAATAGAAAGACCACGGATAAGATTGATTCAGGATGTAACTGATGATTTTACGGGTGCAGAAGCTGGAGATCTATATACTATGTACTATATAATGATACAATATGATTATACTAATATATAATAACGTTCCCAGTGTGTTCTAAAGTGTGCATTAATGATATTAATAGTGATATATAGAAAGCAGCAACAAGAGGAACTAATAAATGTGTTGCGTTAGGTATCTAGATGTGACTTATTCATATCAATGTGACTAATGTTTGTAAATGTGACTAACGTTTGTAAATGTGACTGGTTTAGATGAATGTGACTGAGGTAAGTAAATGTGACTGGTTTAGATGAATGTGACTGGTTTAGATGAATGTGACTGGTTTAGATGAATGTGACTGAGGTAAGTAAATGTGACTGGTTTAGGTGGATGTGACTGAAGTAAATAAACATGACTTGAGGTCTCCTCACCCCTCTCCAGTGATCGCTAATCCAGCAATTTCTCGTACTTCCTAATTGATCTTCATCTTCTTCATCTGCAGCCACAGAATGTCCACCTCTGCCACTTCCAGAGTCTCCACCACTTCCATTATCTCCGCCATGATGGTGATGACACCGTGAGTTTGTCCATGCATATGTTGATGTCGAGATGATGCTGGCCGTGCATTCGATGACCATGTCGTCTGTTATGTCGTTGGTTGGATCGAGTATGGTGTGCTTTGCTGGGATGATGGGCGTGACGAGCGTGTTGCATGTTAGTATCTCAGTAAACAGTAAGGAAACACTTCAACGATTAGACACACTAGAGGAATCTGTATACTTAAGAAGATGCACACTACCATTGTTTTAGTAACGTTTCTCTATCTCCAAAGTAGATACTCAAATATGATTGCTATCATTCATTTGTTGATGGGCACTTATCTATATATTCAGTATTAACGTTGAGTTACTGATAACGTTTTAAGATACATTTCCATGCTTTGAATACAGTATAGTCCGTTGCAATTTTCTCAGTCTTCTACGACCATATAGTTGATTGCTTGTATCGTGTGCTCACAGAATGTCCATACTTTCCTTACATTCAATAAATGTGGTATTCTCTGGAAATCATCATCTTTCAGCAAATTACAGAGGATTCCAAGAATAGGTATTATAATTATTTATCAAGGAAAATTAATATTCCGATACTTATACGTTTATTTATAAAGTTCTTGCGTTAAAACTACACTTGTTTGTACAATATAAAAATGTGCATCACAAAATATTCCTCTGAAACAATAGAACCACGTCTATCCACTATCTCTAATGTTGTGGCAGAAACGCATTCGTAATAGTTGGAAGCCAACCATTTGTCAAATTAAATATTTCTAATAGACTCAGCAACGACTCGCCACATACGACGACAATATATACTATTTAATTATGGTGGGTCATAATTATATGTGAGCATACCCAACCATAGCGTCATTTTGTAGAATGGACAAATATGGTGAACAATCATTTGTTGTATTAAGTGTCAAAGATTCCACAGGTACTTTGTGACAAAGCTTGCCAGTTTCAACATCAGTGTTGTATGATGAGTATTGTCAGTTGTAATAAGTTAGTCTAAATACTATCAGTAGTTTCAAACGAGTCAACTGAAGTACTTGTTTTATTGTCCCAATATTCATTATACAGTCCATCGATTGTCATTTGTGATTTGATGGCATGATGAAACTTGACCAGTTGCAGGTAGTTTAGAGTCTGAAGTTTAGCGTTGCACGATCAGCAAAAATTGTTGCATTTCTTCTGTGACCATTTCTTCTTTTGTTATCAGGTGAATTGTCTCTATTCAGACGGAGTCTAGAACAATGTCGACTTGTTATCTGGTTTAGTTAGTGAGTCTATGACACTTAGACATTTGTATTTGTCCATATATTTAGTCACCATATAGTTGTCGCTACTCTACTAAATTGTCGATACTCTACTAAATTGTCGCTACTCTACTAAATTGTCGCTACTCTACTAAATTGTTGAAATTCTGTCCCTTTTTCCCAACATTTAAGCAAATGAAAATAAGAAACACCCATAGGCAGAACGACTATCAGCGTCTTCTTATCCTGAAGCTGTCAGGCAAATCCGAGCTGCAGAAGCTGTGAGGCAAATCAGAACTGCAGAAGCTGTGAGGCAAATCAGAGCTGCAGAAGAGAAAGAAAGACAAGGCGCATAGAGAGGCTCGCCCCAGGTGTCTCATTTTTTGACCTGACGCTGAAAAGCAAAACAGATTAGAGAACAGATAGATAGATAGATAAATAGATAGATAGATAGGTAGCTGGAGGGGATCTGTAGTTGTCAGAGGTAATTTAATTTCCATTATTTGATATGTACTGTTTGCCTTTCTTATAATATTTAACTTTGATTGCAAGATTGTACTTTTTCGAAAAAAGAATAGCCTTATCAATGATATCATCATCATCAAATAGCTTGTCCTGAGCAGAACTTTGCCACCCCAACAGTCTTTTGGAATTTCTCTCTCATAGGTCAGATGTCCTGCCTCTGCAGCTGTCATGTTCAAACCATCAGTTACATCCTGAATCCATTTCTCCGTGGTCTTCCTCTTCTTCTCTTTGCGGTATGCCTCCTTCCATGATGGTCTTCTCCAGCCCTTCATGTCTTTTATATGTCCAAAATATCTCAATGTTCTCCTTCGTATTTGTAGCATCAATGTATATACCGTTCAAAAAGGCAGACTAATAAAATTCACCATAAAGTAATTTTAGCGCTAAGACTAGTCCATCAATCTAAATGCATTGGGACCGTGACAACATTAGTTTGTAGATTCAGATCATTAATAAAATGTAAAATATATTTGCAACAACATCATTCCAGTAAATAAAATGCATTATATGCAACAAGTCTGTTGTAGAGCTAATACTGATTTATGGATGCGAGTCATGGACAATAAGTAGACATATAACAACTTCTATGACGGCCACGTAGATGTGGTTTTACAGGAGAATGCTAAGAATCACATGGACTGATAAAATGAATAATGTTGATGTGCTGATAGAGCTTAAGACACAGAGGGAAACACATTATCAATATAAGAGATAAAGAGAGAGAGAGAGAGAAAGAGATTGCCATTTATTTATTCATCAAATTGGTTGGAGTTGCAATGGAAATCAAAGCAAAGTTGCATCCTCTCCCCACACATATTTAACATCAATGTAGAAATAAAAATACGGATTGTCAGAAGGAATGACGAAAGTAACAAAACACTTTGTGATCCGTTTACAAGTTGTGGAAATTTGATTCCACAGAATTAGGATAAACAAATGATACAGTTGTAAGTTATACAACAATAGGATATCCAAAGCCAGTGCTGTGTTCGAAATGCTATGTGCCACTGTGTGGGCGAGGAAGAGGATAAGCGTAGCCATAAAGATGAAATTTTTCCCAGGCAATAGTGCTAACCACGCTACTTGTACGCAAGCGAGACATGGGCAGTGTATAGCAGACGCGCCAAAAAACTAAACCATTTTCACACAAGCTGTCTACGCAGAATACTAAAATTAATTGGCAGGACAAAATTCCAGATAGCGAAGTCCTACAAGAGCAAAATCAAGCGTCAACACCCTGCGCAGAAGCTCCAAGTGAGATATGGAGGTCACGGCTCGGATGCCCCATAACGCATCCCAAAACAGTTGATGTAGGGCAGCTTAAAAAGGGCAGACGTTCTGCTGGTGGACAGAAAAAAACGCTTTAAAGACACTCTTATAGTGTCTATGAAATGCTTCGATATAGACACCACGTCCTGGGAATCCCTAGCGCAAGATTACCAAATCTGACACTGTAACAACACAAGAGGAACCCACATAGTTGAGAAACATCGTGAAACTGAGACACAAAGAAAACCAGCTGCGCGAAAAGACAGAACACACAACACCCACATTTCTAACCTTGATCATGTATGCCCCACTTGTGATAGGGGATTTTGTTCTAGGATTGAACTCTACAGTCACATCCGCACACACCAGATAGGTGCAGCAGCACACGTCTGAGGTTATTGTCATCTTCATTTGCGATAGACGGCTATTATTATTATTATTAATTGATACCAGTGTTAACTTATTAGAGCAGCTAACCTACTGCTTGAGTACCAGTGTTAACTTATTAGAGCAGCTAACCTACTGCTTGAGTACCAGTGTTAACTTATTAGAGCAGCTAACCTTCTGCTTGAGGGACAAACAAAAGCACAGTAAACAGCTTATAACATTTTATCTGAGTGTAAAGAGAAAAATTATGACCACCGAGAAAATATGATTCCCTCAAATGTAAAATAAAAAAAAAAGAAAAAAATGAAATTGGATCGTTTTGTTTCTTCCAATTCATATTGTCTCACATCGTCAGGATGGGAAAATATTTATAGAATGGGATGTCGTGTGCTTAGTGTTTTTCATCGCCTCTGTTATTTCTGTGGTCCACATTTTGCGTGGAGTGCATTTTGATTGTGATCCCGGCCGTGTGGTGTCAGGGCCCCAAGGAAAGCAAAGAATAGTACCACTGCGACCTACAAGGCATGTCGTAAGAGGAGACTAAGGTAGGTGATTAGGAAAACTAACCTAGTCAATAAAAATCATCGCAGAAAGCGGATAAACTTGTAGGCGCGTAGCTGGCATAACTTACAATCGCTTTAAGGTTCAAATTTACATACAAGTAACATAAAGTGGTTAACAAGTGGTCGATATGGAGCGTTAGAAGAAGAAGATGATTTGTATCCTCTGTATCGAAGTATCATTGCTCTTTGAGTCTGTTGGTATTGCTTATGTGGAAATTGGATAATATCTTGCAAATCTAGACTCAGTAATTGCTGGCATTGGAGATTACAAAATATATTAGTAGGAGAGTGACCATACCAGTTCTGAGGTTTGATAATAAAGACGATTGTAAGGCATAACAAGCAAGATACCAATATTTTTGGCATGA